>WEIU01015189.1:0-17078 GCA_013389925.1 Aegithalos caudatus
AAAAGGTGGTTTGTTTTTTTTTTCATGGTGAACACTATTGAATAATAATAATATTAAGCAGCAGCTTGGAGCTACAATTGTTCCAAATTTTGCTTTGCAAAGTGATATAGAAGCATAAGAAAAACAGCAGAGATCCTTAAAACCAAAAGCTTTATTTACCACTCTGTTTCTACCTCACAGGTAGGTGATTTTCTTTGAAGTGCTAAATTCTAGCAAATTTCATCTATATAAGATTGCCGACAAGAAAATATCCATGAAATGAAAAGATAACATTAAGGGCATAGGAAACTTTTAATCACAATTAAAGTGGAAGAATAAAAAATGTAACTTATGAATGGTACAAAACTGCTTTTGTATAAACTTAAATATGAGCTTTGTTCCTTTTAATATTGACAAAACGGGCAAAATAGCAACAGAATATTATTTGTTCTGCTGTTATCACCAGCTGCAGAGTTTATTGTTTTTCATGGAAGTTAGGACTTCAACATTAAACAAGTGACAATGATTGTATTTTGTTGTTCTGGAGTATCAATACTGTTTCCTAGCAAGGGATCAGTCCTCAGCTCAATTTGTGTGAACATCAAGAGAATATAAATAACTTTTCAAGAGCACTTCATCCTGAAATTCTGATTAAAAATCTGTCAGAGATTATCTTGAGCTCTTTCAAGCAACTGAGATATATAATAGTGTACCTAAATATATGCAGGTTTCTAATTTCACCACATACTCTCCTGGAGAGAATAGTTTCCTGAATTTTATTTTAAAACTCTGCTACAGCCTCAGGGGCTACCTCAATCTTTAACACGCAGAAATCTTTGGCCTTTGGTACTCAAACAGAATGAAGTGAGGATCCTATGGTGATCATCTTTTACTAGTTCTTTCTTGAGATTAAAAATTAATTCAACTGCATCTTTGACTCCTTGCTTGAATTTGAAATTGTTGACAATGAATAAAAAAAAATGGAAACAACCCAAACCAGAATTAAATGTTTTGCATTAAATACTTATTTTTTAAAAAATTCTTTGATAAATGTTCTAATCCAATAATTATATCTCAAAGACAATGTTAAAATTTTTAAAAGTTATAAAGTACATTGCATTTTTATTGCTGACATTACAATTCACCATGAATATGTAAATACTTTCAGAATATTTCAAATTACATTATTAAATAAACACATCATTAATCCAAACCCATGTATTTTTATTGTCATTTCATGGTGACATTATGCTTGAAATTTTTGATCCTCCAAGTCTGGACACCTTGGAATTACAGAAAGCAGAAAAGATAATATCCATGCTAACTTTCAGGGATGGACACAAACAAGTCTCCAGACAGTAGCCTTGATTAGAGTGTAGTGCTTTGATTCTCCTGGCCTCTGTAGTGCAGCATTTTCCTTTGTTACAGACACATGAAATCGATACCTATTCTTAGCCTTTGGCCAAGAAATACGTTATGAAACTTGAATATTTTTTTATTACTATACTTAGTAAACCTTGCTGTGTCTTTCAGTAAAAAATGCTTTATTATGCAGGTACTTTACAGCACCATTTAAGCTGGAGGAAAGAAATATACAACTAAGATTAAAAATATTTCTAGTTTCAATAACAAACATAGTGATAGAACATAGAAATAAAATGAAGCACCCAATTAATACCAAGGTAAAATGGAAATCTTCTCCCCTTGTTATCTGACTGAATTGCTGCAGACTTTGACCAAAAGGGTGGATTCTGGGCTTTCAGTTCTTGGTCTCTTCCTTGGAGCTCCAGATATTCATTAATACAAGTTAATTCACATGCTTCTGTGAGAGGAAGCATCCTACACGGATTCTCCCAAGATCCCACTTGGAATGGGATTTCTCCATTTCCCCATACTTCAAAGGGAAGTTACTTCTAATAAGCATATTTTTTACAGTCAGGCATACTCACTTCTCATTTCTTAAAGACTTTCAGAACAACGATATAAAAAAATTTGACTACTGTCTTTTTCAGAACTGTTGGTGTGAAACCTCATTTTCACCATTTTTTGCTCATTTTCTTGTACTTCTTTCTGAAACCAAAGAACCTTTTAGGTATATGCAAATAAGTTCCTGTCCTTGTTTTCTTTTGTAAGAATATCAGAAATCCGTTGTCTTGGGGTCTAGAGAGTATCATATTTACAGAGAAATAGTACTGTCTGTATATTAGTTTCAGGTAAAAATTATTACAGATTATTCTGTTAAGGCATAGCTTCAAAAAGACTTAAGGATTGTAGACCATGTAAGGAATTTTATAATCAGACTGAACCTGTAAATTAAAATATATTGATGTGTTAAGATGGTGATAGATGTCATGCTACATATTAAATTACTGTCGTACTTAGTATTTGTGAGGCAGTAGGAATCCACATGTGAGGTAAAAAGAAACAGGTGGATATAGGAGATGGAAACTCCCTGTTTAAAAAGGTGTTGCATGGAAAAGATGAGAGATGATGGATAAAAGTTTTCCTGGGAAAAAATATGAGACACAAGAGAAAAATTCACAGTGAGAACAATCAGCCATTGGAATAATCTCCACAGGGAAGGAAGTGGAGGATTCTCGAACGCTGGATACTTTTCAGATTCACGTGGATATGCTGCTGTGCCATCTTGTCTGACTGTGCTCTTGCCAAAAAAGACTAGACCAGATGATTTTTGGGGCTCCATCCAACCTGGCATTTTCTGAGTATAAATCATTTACTCAAATCACTAATTTGAGAGAAATTTGTTCTCTTAAACTGCCCAATTTTTATTTTTCTTTTTCTCTTCTCTTCTCTTCTCTTCTCTTCTCTTCTCTTCTCTTCTCTTCTCTTCTCTTCTCTTCTCTTCTCTTCTCTTCTCTTCTCTTCTCTTCTTCTCCTTTCTCTGTTCTGTTCTTTTTTATATATTTTTAATTTTTTTTTTTTTTTTACCTTTCTTGAGTATTCATTTGATGCTGCTGTCTATAGGAAGGTGAGGAGCTAAATTCTGGGACTTTTGGTATCAAACTACTCTATTCCTGACACAGTTTTTCATTTCTAAAAGTGCAGAAAGGCAGAAAAATCTTTTTCTTTTATCAGTTACTGCTTTTGAGGCTGTTATCTGCAAATCTAGAGAGGCACTAGCCATGGCAAATTGCTCTGAATTGAGTGCTGGCACAATTTTTACCATGAGAAATGGGACAACCACATTATTTAACCAAATTTTAGATATTAGAATAAAAATAAATATCCCTAAGAAAAAAATTCAGCAATATGAGATAACCTGCCAAGTAGCACCAAGTCAGATAAAGTATTGGCTGCCACCAATGTGCAACAATTCTGGTTCTGATCAAGCCATGGATAATGAAGAAGGCAAGTTAGAATTGGATAAATGGCTTGAGTAAAAAAAAAAGAAAAATTGTTTTGAAAAGGTCTCTTCAATGAATATAATATGGGAGGGCTTTGGTTGAGTTCTTTTTTGTAGTTCAAGAGGTTTTTTTGCTTTTGGGAGATTTTTGGAATTTTTTTGGTTTTTTTTGGTTTTTTTGTTTTGTTTTTTTGTTTTTTGTGTTTTTTTTGGCAGGGGAGAGAGTGGGTTGGATTCTATTTGTTTGTTTGTTTCCCTATAAGATATCCTGAATGCCATATCCTGAAAGATTTTGAAGGGAAGGTAAGCTAAAGAGGGACTCTTCATCAGGAACTTTCATCACAGGATAAGTGGTAATGGTTACAAATTTAAAGAGAGGTAATTTAAGTTAGATATTAGAATTTTAAAAAGCCTTAAATTAAACAAAAAAATGAAAGAGTAAAAAGTTATAGTAATTTTTTAGGTACATAACCACTGAAAAAAACCCTTTATATAGCTTTATAATGAAAAAACCCCCATATTTGAAAAAAATTACATTCATATTTTATTAGCATATTATATTTTTAATCATCTACAACTTTGAATTAGAGAAAAAAGGTTTTATGGAAACAGTTTAATAAAATTTCATTACCCACTATCTAAACTCATCTCCCACTTTAATTTGAGAGTCAGAATTTGATTTTTCTCATTGATTTGATTAAAATTTCTATTAAGAAAACACAAAGTTTTCATAAATAGTTGTCTGTAAAATCATTAAGAAACCTCTTAAAAATTCTGTTTTGCCAGACATTTCTTTAGTCTGCAATCTGAGGAAAAGAACTTTCTTAATAGCACTTCAGTTTTATCAAAATAAGGAATAATGGAAACACGTTCAGCCACTGTTGTGAAAATCTCCTATCCCACCTGAGAAATAGGTCACTATGCTACTTCCTTTATATCTCAAAAGGCTGAGTTTTGGTGGGGTTCTTTTAGTTTTTTTGTTTTGGTTTTAGTTTTTTTTGTGTGTGTGTGTGTGTGTTTTTTTGTTTTCATTTTTTTCATAAATGACACTGAAAACCTTATATGGAGGAAGGAAATATGACTAATAAAGAATAGGTACATCAGAGATGTAGATTTAGGATAGTCATTTATTACAGTTACAAAGATCATGACATGAAGTTCAAATCCTTAATTCTGTATTCATTGATGAATAATTCATTTTACACAATTCAGTGATTCTGAAAGTATGGTTGAGTTATTTACTACTCTAATTCTCAAATTCAGTTCACTGATAACAGTTTCTGTATGCAAATCTATAATAGGATTTTTACCCAGAAAATTATCTGAAGGTAGGGATTCAACAGGACAAAAAATGTTAATTATTTGGTCTTAACTGTGTTCTTATGTTTTCTAAGTCCTCTGAAATGTAGCATTAAAGTGCAATGTTCTTTTGAAATGCATGAGTCTCCCCCTTGGTATCCAAGATCAAAACAGAGAATGCACAACTGTAAAACAATCTGCTCTGATTACAACACCTTTTGATTAGATTCATGCTATATTATTTGTGGCCTGGAAGCTTCAGTCAAACATTTAGAATCACCTACTGAAAAGAGAGATCAGAGATTATAAAAATATGATATGTACAAAGCTGAGGGGAACATCCCTCTGAGAAACCTGATCTAATGAAAGCTGTCACTGTCCATGCCCATGGAAAAAGATGATATTTAAGCTCTCTTCCAACCCAAAACACTTAAAGATTTCATGATCTAATCCACTTAGACACACAGCTTTTTATTCTGGAATAGGACTGGAAGAATGCAGTTTCTCCAGATGAAGTAAATGATAGCTGAAGCTACAAAACAATTAAATATTTGACTCAATGCTTCTCCTGAAGGAGGGACACTAATTCTCAGAGATTATTAGTATGCTAGGGAAATGTAACTCTTTGTGAAATAATCAAAAGCATACTAACCTGACCCATTTCACTAAAATAACTTTCTTAATAACAAGAATAAAGCATGAAATACACCTGATCCAAAAGAAGGGCTCACTGAGATACTGCATCAACTTGTTAGATTCTGTTTCAAACATCCAGTAGGAAGGATTTTTCACTGAAGGTAAAATATTGAGATCACAATTGATATAGAAAATAATACTCACAGAAGACCATGTTAGCCAGCTACTCTCAGAAGACCCACTCATCCACTTTTATTAGCTTATTTCCATGCCACAGTGAAAAATTTTAGCAAGATTACAAAGAATAGATGGTTCATAACATAATGGTGGCTTCCCTTGTCTTTATTTGCAAAGTGGGGCCATGCACAGTGTGACTATATTTGACATATACGACTTGGCATTTTGAATAGAAAATATCAGAATGAAGGTGTCAGGAGGAACTGAATGAAGAATCCTCTAATCAGAGAATTGTAAAAGAGAAAATACAAAGTTCTATTCAGTCCACTTGAAAAGATATATGAATATATCTATCTGTACTTATGTGAGCTAATAAAAGTGTTGCATGGCATATGTTCAATGTATTTGCTATAAAACAGACCTATTAAAAGCTTTTTCCTTATAGTCTAATCCCTCAGGATAGAGGGACCCTGTTTAATGCAGTTGTGAAAACATTTAATCACGCTCAGAGTCTGGATCCTTTTCCTTCTTGAGCTGATGGGAGATATTTCTATGCAATTTAATCTCCTTAAAGAATATTGTGTTTGTCATGATTATAAACTATTTTTTTCTCCTACACTGTACTTTCAGTATTGTTAAATTGATAGCAGTACAGTCAAAGGAATATCCACTTAGGAGCACTGGTGACTGGAGATAAGATATTATCTATTGCAGCCTTTTCTGAAATGCCATGATAGTGCCATGGCTTTAGATAATATTCTAAATGAGTATTTCTTAGATGTCTAATAAATTAGGTGGAGGGATAAACAGAAAATGAGATAAAATGGGATAAAATCATAGATCTATGTTTTCTAAACCAGTTAACTGAAAACCAAATGTAGAGAACATAATTGATTTTACTGACAAGGCAAAAAGAAGCAGCTTGTTAATGAAATCTGTTGAAGCCACAAAGTCACTTGCGTCAACACAAAAGAGGATTAAAATGTTATGCTGCAAGAACCTCAAGATTTCAAGGAAGGGAACAAAATAAAGTTGATAACATTTAGCAGTACAAAGTACCATAACAAAAAGTTTAATAGGATTTCTGAATTAATGCAAAAAAAACCTCAACAGAAATTATGGGAGCAAAGCTTGCATACTGAACATTATAAGGTGCAATCTTAAGGGGCTTCTGAATGTAGTACTGACATTTTTCTATCTAGCAAGCCACACATCTAGCTAAGTAAGAAAGGAGTGCTTATAGTCAAGCAAGACCTCAACAAAATTATATCATATTTGTACACTGGTCATCCACACTCAGAGCAGATTGTCCCAGACCTGGATTGTCGTCGCAGTGTCAGCGTAATCCCTGCCTCAGCCAGCCCTGGCACCACGGCAGTGAGGGTGTGGCTTGGTAGCAGGATGAGCCTTGCCGATCCCATGGGACTTGGTTTGCCTATTGGAGCGGAGCAACGAAGGCAGGAACAGAAAGAGGGAGACTCTGCTTGAGGTTCAACCACCAACTTTATTTGTCCCACAGGAGGAACAACCTCAGCCAATAGTGTTGGCTCAGGCACAGCCCAAGAGCACCTGAATGCAGTAACCTTTATTAGGGGGAGAAACCAGGGGAAGGGTTTAGTCTGGGACCAATCAGGGATAGGTGGGGGATGGCTCTCTAAATTTGTGGCATGATGGGAAACCAACCAGAATACAGTAGGAGGGGAGAACAGGGATCCTGTCCAATCACTTGATGAACCTGCCAGAAACTTCTGGGCTCAGGGCAAGGCCTCAGAGTGACAGACAGAGACTGGGGGTTATATAACTAAAGATTGACAAATAACTGTAACTGGGACAAACCAACTAGGGAAGGAACACAGGGGGGTACATAGAACAAACCATTAAACATTTAACAATATAAGTGTTGCCCGATCCGAAGAAAACACAAACAACCGAAGTCGTTTATGCAGTGCTTTATTGAGGACCCGGGAGCCTGTGGACTAGCGTCCAAAGACAGAGCCCCATCTCACAGAAAAATCACTGGGTTTTTATATGTTTCTTTACATGATTTCTTCATTATTACAAATTCTTACTTCATTTCTACCCCCTGGTACAAAAATCCCCTTTGACATTTAAGTTCCTGCCAAAAGGTACATTCCCTAGATAAATGAATACACTCCTTAAAATAAGTGATAGTCTCTTAGCTACACTGCTTACATTATATAATTGCTATAACAGTTCATCTGCAGGTTACATGCGGCCTACCAAGCCTTAGCATAACTACTACTAATGTCAACTAATGTCAACTATTAATGTTTGCTACTATCTAAATACAGTTTATTTAATCAAATGGCAACATAAGGATAAATTTAAAATCCAAACATTAGACTGATGAACTTAAAGATGCACCGCTACACTGGACTTTTGTAAGCAACTGCTAAATGGTATGATGAGGAGAAAGGTGTTCTATCTTCCTGGGGAGGGAGCAGAAGTATTTAACTCCATGAACACAGGGATAAAGTGCCAGAGAATGAGAACAAATACAATTGTGGAAGCAAGGAGAAAATCAACACTAGAAAAAGAAAAGCTTGTTAAATAAAAGAGCAAAATAGAGTGGCTATAAACTGCCTTGAATTTATCCTAAATAGAAGGACGTTTCCAACTAACAAAAAAGGCTCTGGTAGAATCTTTTAAAGTAGCAATGGGGAAAATATTTACAAAATTGTCCCCTTAAGTAATAATTTTAAGTTTGCAAAACATATGAAAAGCATTCTCTAATTTTATTGATTTTCACAAAAAGGGACAGGAAAAATAGTCTCCAGCTTCATCTCAACTACCAAAATACAGAATGTATTTTTTACAGAATGAGCATTTTTATCCTCTTTACAATTTCATGTTTTTCTATTGTTATAGTGTTATGTCAAGTGTCTATTTAAGAGGGAGGAAAAAAGGCTAAAGTAAATGCTTAAAATTATGCAGCCTAAAATTATTTATAGAACATTCTTTTTCAATCAACTGTCCATCAACTGAATATCTGCTTAAGAATAGTAACAGCAATAAAGACAGTTCTTGAGGATGTTATTTCAAACTTTTGTATTTATGGGACTCCTTTTGCCATATCAGTTGATACCAGCTGAAACTACTCTTTCAGCTCCAAGAATACTGTGATATTTCTCAGATGAGTTAACAAAAGAGACAAATACATTTCTTTTACAGATTTTATGGGGTTTAGGAGCTTATTCTTAGCAATCTGGGTTTGCCATATAATGATGTAACAGAGCTACAGTCTTTCTCTTAAAAGTCTTCATACCACCATTATTCCCCAACAAAACCCTGAAGAATTACATAGGACATAAATAATAAAAGAATTTCAATGTTTGCTACTCCATCTATGTTAAAAAATAATCAAAAAAGATGTTTTAATGAGGATAAGAAAGCATCTTACAAACAGTATTATGACTTGGTAGATTTACCTACCTTACCTTACTTACTTACTTTACCAGTAGTAAACTGGTCTCCATTGACCACAGACTTATCCTGTCTATACAAATAGAATTTCAGTATGTATATTTCAAACATCTTTTGCAAAAGCAAACAAAATTTATGGTTATAAAGCTTCCCTTGAATGTTCATTATTATATTACAAGTTCTTCCAGACATTCTTTTCTAACATATCTGCAAATAAAAAAGGATTTTGTTGTTTCTCTTCTGAACTTTCAAACTGCTATTTCCCAGGAGTTCAGTGATAATTTATAAATGGCAACATCGTAAAGGTAAAGTTAATTTCCCCTAAGAACCAAGTAATTTATAGCTTTCTACACAAATGACCTGTGCAACTTGGCAGTTGCTTCATTAAATCTTTTACACCTGGTCCTTCCATCTCATGAGAAAAAATAAGTAGAAGGTGCAATTCACTCATACTATATTCACTCTTGAAGCTATTGGGGGAAAAAGGCTAGCTTAGTACTTTCTGCCATAAAGTGTAACTAATTCTGTAAATGTGAGTGAAACACAACTGAAAGTAGCATGGAAGATAGATTGATATTACCAGTGGGTCACTGACATGGAGAGGAAAATCTGAATTGTTCCCTGGTGTAATGCTACTGGAATTGATTTACGCCAGGGATGCATTTGGCAAGAAGACTTTGAAAGCACATTTTTGAAAAGGAAGTTCTATTTGCACTGTGGGGTTTCCATTCTCATTTTATACATTCCTATAAGTCACTTGAAGTAGCACAGAGAATCCATTTCAAAAAATAAAGATGTACAAATGTATTTTCAGTTTCTTCCTCACCAAGCCAAAAAAAAGCTACATTTCATGCAAAACAATAGAGTGACATGAAGAAAGCTTGGGGTTAGAGAAATAAGCACCTTCTAACCCATTTCCGTGACTAAACAAGGTGAATCAGAGAATAAAAAAAATATTTGAAATAACATTAGGGTTTTTTTTAATTATTCATAATAAAAGTATGAAATTTATTATGTAAGATACTGAACCTTTGTTAGATTCAAAATGTAAAACCATGCATAGATTATTAGAAGCACATTAAATTCATTTTCTTTAAAGAAAGAACATATATCCTGAATTTTTTTGGAAATAAAAATATCAATAGGCTTTTAGAAGAAACTGACTTTAAGCACTTCATAAAGTTCTGCTCTTCACTTGGTGGATTTCTAAAATCACATTTGTCAATATCAGCCATCAATTCCATATTTTTATGGCATTTTTTACCACACTACCCTTTTTCCAATAAGTCAGATTACTCTTTTTAAAGAGGAGCACCATTATATGTCAATTTGGTACTGTTTTGTTTTAAGAGACTTACGTATTTTTCCTAAAGAGAATTTTGCTTTTTGCTAAATCTGGTTTGATCTGTGGTTTTTTTCCAACTTTTATGTGTCAGCAAGTCTCAGCTGGACACTTGGAGAAAAAAAAATTACTTTTTTTTTCCCAAGTTATAAAAAAAAAAAAAGACCATTAGTATAGATGTAAAAACCTAATTTTTAAAAAAGTTATTTAGCGATCTGATCATTATTGTCTGCTTTGTTGTGGATTCTTTATCAAAACATTCAACAATTGCAACTCAGAATGAGGATATTAATGATCCCTGGTAAAAAAAAGTTATGGAAGTCTAGTAGGATCTTTAATTTAGAAGCAGGAGAGAAAAAAAAATCTATTTTTTTGTATTCAAGGGATTAGAATCCTCAGGAAATACATGAGTCAAATACATTTCAAAGTATTAAAAGAATTACTGAATCTATCAACAAGATACAACTTTTTATTTTGTCTGCACATCTGTGCTGCTGATCAAGTATCAGAAAAATGGTAAGTCTAAAGCATCAATTTGGAGAGGATTTATTATTCTAGTAGCTTTACTTCATGGCAAAGCACATGGCAAAAACCCTCTCAAAAAGTAATCAAACTTGTTTCTTCAGTCACAGTAGAATTTTACACTAATTGATTATTCTCTGTTAATAATAATAAACTGATTCAAAAGAGTAGGGAAATCTTATTAGTTTGATCCTGACACTTTCATAAAACATTGTCAAATATGTTTTCTTGTCTCTGTCAGAGCAAAGCTCCTTTCAGAAGTTCTTGTCAGACTCTTGCAGGAGTAACAATCCCAACTGTAACGATGTTGGAGCAGCTTGATATTTACATAACAGATCCTCTGCTGTAAGCTCCTTCTCTGATCCCAGCACTACCTCCCACACCAAAAAATATGCAGTCTTGGAGGAGGGCAGATGTTGTTTGCAGAGCTCCTTAATAATGATAAAATATAGATAATATCTGCCCTAGACAAATCTGCCTGCAAGAAATATTTCTCCCTCCTCCAGAATGTCTCAGCTCCTGCCACTTCCTCTGCAGGAGCCACAGCTGGCATTTGGCATGATGAGAAGCACAAGCTCACTGACCATACGAACTCCCTCTGCCAGCAGGTCTGTGATAAGAGAATTTGGCATAAACCCCTGTCTAAATCAAAGACATTATTTTGAACTACTGCTGCATAGCTCCAATGGTCTTTATTGAAATATAGTAAAATGAGTCTTTATATTCTCCCCCAGATGGCACATTCACAAATTATCCCAAGTCTAACTTTGCTTAAGTTACTGTTTTTCCAGTTACTTTTTCAATACCATTTCCAAAAGTAGTGTTTCCTAAGCCTGGTTGTATTTTTCTCTAAATATAGAAAAAACAAAACAAAACAAAACAAAAAAACCCCACTAATTAGTCTTAGCAAGCTACATGTCTCAGTTTCTCAGTAACATTAAAATAAAATTAAGTGTATGATATGCTTTTTCTCAGTCTCAAGGGTTGACTAAATGCTTAACCTTAGAGAGAATGTTTTTTGTCTAAGTTAATCACAAATTAGATAAATTCCTTTCTTAAAAAATATCATCTGGATTTAAAAGAAAACCAAAACTTTTTTTTTTTTTGAAGAGGGATTTTATTCTCTTTGACTCCTAAAAATTTCCCCTGGAAAGGTTTTCAGATAATGTTACTCTCTTTTTAACAATGAATTACAGTTTAGAAGGAACATCAGTGATAGGAAAGAGAGGACTCAGTTCACACTTTAAAAGGTTTATATTGTTTGTTCCAACTTCAGGAGCCAAAAGGAGTTGACAATGCTTTATTTTGTTTTCTATCACCCACCAGACCTCGTCTAGAGGAAGAGTTTATATCTGCAATGATCTGTTCAAGGAAGGAGCTTTGCTTACCTGCCAATGACATTTATTTTCCCAGCTGGCTGGAGACTCCAGAATTTAGCTACTGAGGTTGGGTGCCTAAACTGGTCAGAAAAGAGAGAAAAGATTGATAGTTGTGATAGTCTTAGGCTGGAATTGACTGTCTGTTGAAGCTTGAATTTTAAGAGAAATGGTGGGAATTATGAGAGAGGCACTGCAGATTTTCAAAAGGTAACACTCCAGCTACAGAACAGATATAGTATTTCAGGGAATGTACTACTAAGAACCTGCATTTTTACAGAATAATAATTTAAAGAAAAAGATTTCAAACACTGAATGGACCGCAATGAGGTATCTGATAATTAATTGATGAGATCATAGATTAAAAGAAAAATATATAGAATAACCTCTGCCAGAACATGAAAGGCATCAAAATGTGTGATCATCTTGTCAGAAAAATATCTTGATGGACTTGTTCAGAAACCCCTAATGCTCCTAAATTTAGAGACATCTATCACCACTCAGAAAGGCTGTAAGGTATACCCCACTGAGATTTTCATTAAAGTTTCTTTTATAGTGCCCATTAAGGCCATGAAATCTGATACCAAAGGCCTGTAACAAAAGCAATAGTGCCTGTCATAGTCAGGGTTAACATCAGAAAAATAACCTGTTTCAGAAAGAATGTGAGAGGAGAACAAATACCCAACTAAATACTGTTCAAAGGATACTTCAGAAATTAAGAGAAACTTGAAAAAAACCCTATGAGGTCCATAAAGACAGAAATCAGGTAAGCCTTTGCAGAGATAAGCTTATTCCATTTTTAACCATCACATAGATAAGACATTACGATTTTATAAATTGCAAAATATATTAGTCCTACCATAAAATAATATTCTAGTGCTGAGGAGACTGAATTTTCTGAATTAAAACAAATTTCCAGGTTAGGAGTTCCAAAGCCTCTGGTTAATTTATTAGGTATTTCTTTCAGTCCAATCCATAGAGACCCCACCCCAGAGTAACTAGAGGAAAGGGTCTGCTCTCAGTTGTCCTATCTCTAAAATGACCCTGAGCCAAAGTCCCAAACAATCAGACTCCACAGGAGCTCCTTAAACTAAATGAGAATCGTATTTTGTGTAAAACATAGATGTGAGAACACCCATGATAGGCTTTTTTATCAATCTCCCATGACTTTGGAAGTTGCTCCTGAAGTATCTGAGTGTTCTTTAAAAAGCCTTGAATCTTGAGCATTCTTTAAAAGGTTGACTAATTATCTAAGCAGCAATTCTCTTCCTTAGTGTTACTGTCATGGAGCAGATCCCCAAGGGACAGGAGACAGGAGCTGAGCAGTCAGCAGGGGCAGGGGCCAGGTCATGTCCTGCAGCACTGGAGAACAGGATATACCCACAGAACAGCCAAGAACAGCCAAGAATCCAGATCAAAAGGGAACACCACAGTAAGGAGTGACCCAGCAATGAATGTCTGGGTATGCCCACAGAGACAAAGAAAGGCTGAGGGAAAGCCAGGATGCAGATCCAGGAGACTCATGGCTGGGAATAATCACATCTGTAACTAGCATGAACACCAGCTGACCTTCAGCACAGCTCAGACAAGAGCCAAACACCCTGAACTGAGCCTACATGGGACTCCTTGTCCTGGGTTAAATGGGGCAGAGGCCCCAGGTGAGGCGGATTAAGCTCTTGAGGCTTACAAGTGCATTTAAGGACCTGAAAATTATTTTCCTTCCATACCATGTCTTTTCCTAATTTTACAGTCCTTAACACATTATTTGAATATTCTTGGATATAATTTTATTTTTTAATAATGTTATGTAGACACTTGTATAGATCCAACATATGACTTGATTTCATTTCAGTGAGAACTCTGAAGAAACAGCGCTTCAGCTTATGAGGTTTTAAAAGAGTGGTTCACAGTAGGAGATCCATATAGCAGATGGCTTCTTAAAGGGTGAGATAAATCCAAATAACTTTTATATCACTCAGTATTTTAACCAATGAGACCATAAAATGGAAATTGAAATCAACTTTTATGTTGTTGGTTAATTTTCTACTGATACCATGCTCTTCTGTGAATTTCACACATCACTCAAAAAGATTGTTTCTAAGTGTATGAACTGGATAGGTTTTAAAACACTTCCAGACATTTTTAAGTCTTAATTTTTAATTCATGTTTTCTCTTAATGCAATTCAAAATTATATAAAACCAATCAGTGCCTTTTAGAATTATCAGATCTCATTTTCTTTAATTATACTTGTGCAGGCATTGCTAAATTTAGCCCATGAATATAAGTAACAGTGAACTGTTATATCTATTCAATCTTACAGTATCAGTTGTAACACAGATGCATGTTTTTAACCACTAGAAATGGCTAAAAATGTGCTCAGAGTATGGGGATTTTATTTCAATTCCTTTTGAACTTTATTGCAAAAAAACCAAACAAAATGTCTTGAGAATATAACTGTCATGTAGTAATGCACCTCCCACACCGATTGGGTGGTTCTGTATAAGGGAAAGAGTTTCTGTTTACTCCTTGACTTATTAAGAAGTTTAACCAGAAGATGCTATGTTTGTCCCTCTGTAATTGGCTGAGTGCCAAGAGAGAAACACCTGTTGGATCTTACCTCTGTTTGTAAAACCCTGTGTGTTTTCCTACTGCAAGTTTTCAAATAGAACCACCTTTGAACATTGAGTAGAAAAAGGAAAAAAAAACAGTAGGACCAACGGTGTTCTCTGGGTGTTGTAGCAGGAGTAGGATCTCCTTACACTGTGCACTTAAATATTTTGTTTCTGTAGTATTTAATTTCACTTATTAAACCCGTCTTAATTTACAAGACACTCTAGACCATGCTGTGTCTTGCTATTGTTTATAGCCACAAATCTGAACAGGCTGGACCCTGCAGATTTTATGGTATTCACCACCATACTGTCATCTTCGCCTGTTTTATGATTTATTTCCAGATGGAATAACTCAAAATTTATAGACCCTTATTGCATTTTGTTTCTGAATGTAAAACTATATACACATGCACTCTTACAAATACATGCATGCTCTTGTTTCAATCAGGTTTAAAACTAAATTGCCCTTTACAAAGTCTATTTTCATAGCCTTCTTAGCTGTCCACCACCAAAATTCTATACTATAAGGAAAATACTTGGTGCCTACTTTATTCCTGTAGATATTTTTATGCAGCTTATACAAGTACTTTTATGAGTATGTTATGCCTTTGTGTTTCTGTAAAGCTCTGATATGCTAAGAATAAGCATATCAGAGCACGAAATTTCTGATGTTCAGCCATAAGTCCCCATAGGTTTCTTAAGAAATTTGGTCTAAAGGAATGATGTGATGGATGGAACTCAGTGTGGTGATCTATCTTTTTTATTTTACTTAAAGAATTTAATTTTTTTTTCCTGCTTAAGTGCCTTTATTAGTTTACTTGCTTCTCCATGGTGTCTGGGATATCTTTTCCCTCAGTGCCTTATGTTATTCAAACTTTTGGATATATAGTGCTTTAACATAAGACGTAATAGAAATGCTATCCAATGCAAAACACATGAAATATGTCACAATTCATATATTCACAAATGTAAATCTGTTTAATTTGTTAGCTAAATTACACAGAAAATGCAGCATATGATGTCTTAATTAGATGCAGTAATTATCAGAATAGGCATTTTTCACCTCTAAGAGAACTAAAATTACTCTAAGTTTGTGGGATTGAATTACTCTGTACATGGTATGACTGAGACAGAGAACTTCCATACTAAACAATACTTAAGAATTTTTTAGTTCATAGAACCTTTTGTATTTTAAAGACCAATACAATTATGTACATTGTTGCTTTGCTGTTTGGGTACTCCAGAACAAAAGTACCTCAGAATACTCGTGACTTGATAATGTAAATTACCAGCTGGAAATTCTGAGAAATTATTGCAGGCCTTTGCTGCAGCTTGGAACTTATTAAACAAAAGTTTAATAGGGAGAGTAACATAAATCTGTCAATGTCATATTTCTTTCATTTTTAATATGAGAAACCAACACACTGATATTCAGAGTTCCTGAACATGTAATTCTTATCAGGGTTGTTCAGGCACACTGCCTTTGAAGACCAGACATTATCTGTAGAAGGCAAAAAGACAGAATTACTGCAAGTTTCGAAGGCCTACATGAACTTAGTGTCATATAAAAAATATATCAGTGTTACAGCAACAGTTATTGTCAGAGCTGTGAAAGATATGAACATTTGAAAAACAAAAAAGTGGATTAATAAATGAGTAAAAGTTTAATTAGTATATAAAAAAAGAGATTTTTCTGGGTTTGATTATATAATCACTTCAGTCTTGATTGGATTTTTGTATAGATTGTACTTTATTAATCAGAATGAGACTGTTTAGAAAAGAATTAGTTTGTTAATTTTACACATTAGATATACTTCATAATTTAATATGCATAAGGATCATCACTGTATACTAAAACTCTTGCAAACAGAGGATTACAGGATTAATCATTTTAAGGGTCTGTAGAAGATGTTTGAGAGAGCTAATATAAAAGGAATACTTAATTTAAATAGAGGAGAGAATGGAGTTTTGGTGTATGTGACTTTGAACAACAAGCTATCCTGGCAGGGCAGTGATACCCTTAAAAACCAGTTTAATATCATTCTTATTGGTATAATTGATTATTTACAGAAATACTACACATGTAAATTATAGGTAAGATTACCACAAAATGAAGAAAAATATCTTGCATACAAATGTCCATAAATGTCCAGATATAAGTGCAACGTTTTTGCTGCTGTTTCAAAGCTATTCTCTAATTGCAAGAGCTCTCTTCGTAGCTCTTGTAATACTAACTGTATTTCAAGACTAGTATTTTGTGTTTGGGGAAAAAAATAACAAAACTGAACAACAACAACAAATAACACAAAAAAAAAAAAAAAAAAAA
>WEIU01015189.1:17090-29104 GCA_013389925.1 Aegithalos caudatus
AAAAAAAAAAAAAGAAAAAAAAAGGTACAGTGAGTGAGAGTTTCTTGTAGGAATTTACTCAGGCTTTTATTCTTGCCCATAAATCCCTGAGCAAGGGGATCCTTCCTTTGACAGTTTAAGTTTTTGCATAGTGTCGAAAACAATCAGTCAAAGATGGTTTTTGTTGTCCTTTGAAATGGAAAATTGGATATATAACCACCTATTAACCTTTTTAATCTGAAGAAAGGTTGTGGTTATTACTGTTTATTTTTCTGTTCTTTCAGAAAAGGTACAGAAAAGTGGTCTTAGGGTAATCATTCTCAGAGGAGCAGATTCTGAATTTATTGTCCTTCCATTGAAAACAAAAGGTTTGTTGACTTATTGTAAAAAAAGTCAGTTTTTTAAGAGATGAACCTGCTGCCAGTTTTAAGCAAAATCAAACTTCTGACATTAAAATGCATCTTGAGAAATTGATTGGAAGTAACCATTTTAGGCAAACATAGATTCAGAAGAATTACTGTATTGATTACTGATCCTAGAACTATTAGTAAAAAGATAATTGTTAAAAGCACTCACACCAATCTTTGTTCATTTGCCCCACTTGTGGCCGACCGTGTTCATAGATAAAATTCAAGTCATCTTCACGACTGTTCTTTGAACATGATGTTTGGTACCATGAATGCTATTACAGGAGGGATGTAGAGCAGGTCCAGAGGAGAATGCAAAATGATCAGAAGGATGGAGCACCTTTGCTATGAGAAAGGATGAGATAATTGGGATTGTTCAGCCTGGAAAAGAGAAGGCTCTGGGATGACCTAATTGTGACCTTCCAGTATCCAAAGGGAGACAACAAGAAAACACCTGGAGTGACAGGACAAGGGGGAATGGCTTCAAACTGAAAGTAAGTAGGTTTAGATTGGATATCAAGAAAAAAAACTTTTCGCTGAGGTTGATGAGGCACTAACAAAGGTTTCCCAGAGAAGCTGTGGATGCCTAATCTCTGGAAATGTTCAAGGCCAGATTGGATGGAGCTCTGACCAACCTGGTCTAGTAGAAAGTGTCTATGCCCATTGCAGAGGGATAGAACTGGGTGATCTTTAAGGTGTCTTCCAACACAGGCCATTCTATGATTCTATGATATATCGAAACAGCTATGTAGAAAGTCCAAGTCATAAAATAAAAGAGAGACTTCTATGTAAAATTTTTCATGGGGAAAAAAAAAAAAATGGAGCTAGAGGATGGAAAAGAGGTCAAGGTAAAGATAAATAAAAACTTTAATAAAAATTCAAAATCTTTAGTTTTGATAAGAAAAATGTACAGGGTAGGGAGAAGTGAGAGAATATCTGGTGATATTAGGATATGAATAGGTAGTATTTCCTTTTGTTCGTATGCATACACAAAAGGGGAAAACAAATAAAAGAATCTTATGCGATACAAATTATTATCAGTAAATCCTATAATATGATAAAACTTTAGAATGGGGTCCAAAAGAACTGTGTTCAACCTGCTTACTGTGGAAAACACAACCAAAGTGAGTCTAAGGGCCAAGTAACATTAGCTAACTCATTAAAGAAAGTAGAGAAAGTTCATTGTACTGTAAATCTCCATTAAATGACTGAGGTCCACTCACAGGATTATTTAGCCAGAAAGTTGCCACTAATTTCTATAGATAATATATAAAAATATTGAAAACACTTATAATATTGGACCTTGTACAGATAAAGGAAAAATAGAAAGAAAAAGGGTTTTAGATTAGCTACAGAATTTTATACTTAGAGTATGCAAGAGAATAAGGGTATCTGCACTATTCAAGTAGAAATAAACACATATAATCCTATTAATATTTATTGCCTCCACAGTATTACTAGTCTTGACCAAATAAGTAAAGTAGAATGTGACCCATTGTGATTTGTGAGAGAACATCCCAGCAGATTGCCCTAAGTTTCTGTAAAGCTTTGTATCTTGGATAGCAAAAATATTTCCAGTTTCTGGTTGTTAATTTGCACCTCTTGCCATTTTTTTTTATTTGTTTGATATATCAAGGAATTTTAGAGAAAGTTTCCTGTATTTCATTATGACTTACTTGCTAAGCCTATGTTTATCATCACCCTGTCAGTTCTGTCCATTTCTTCTTCTAAATACTTTTAAAGCATTGCGTGGAAAACTCTTTACAGTTGGAATAGGTTAATTAATACCAACTATATCTGCTGGCCTTATTTACACTAACTATGACCTATTTTTAAAATGAAATGTTATTTAGTACGGATGTCAGTATGCAGCCTACGTAAGTTTTGAGGACAGATTTTTTAATTTATGCCAAATATTTTCTACGATGTGTAACTTTGCAAGAGCAAAGGGTATACAGTGTCTCTTGAAGTCAGTCCTTAACAATATAAATATGGCTATATTTGTAAAATAATGTGTTTGTGTGTATGTAGTCTGTACAAAACTAACATTAAAAAAATAAATGGTTTATACTTTCCCTCAAAGCTGTCATTTAGAAGTTATTCATCATCAAACAGATTTTGTCCTCTTGAACTCAGAAAGAAAAGAGGATTCCAAACACTTTTGAAAAGTCCTATAATTACTTCCATGTTACTTCTATATTATAACCGTCATGACCCTCTCAAACTGATCTGCTGCCAGTTTTCTTTCATCCTTGATTTTTTAGATTGCTAACAATTATGTTATTCTGAGGAATTCTGTTTTGTTCTGATTTATAATAAGAAACATTCTTTGTCTGGACAAAAAATTACTTTGTGTGTTGTGCACCATGTTTGTAAAAGGAATAGAAATCAGATATGATGATTCTTACTAAGAGTGACATAAAAGTTGCTTTATTAATGATTGCAATTTTTATTAACAAGCAACAATAAAAAATGCTTCAAATTTAAATCTTCTTTGCCCCTTAGGAAAACTAAAAGCATTATCCAGTATAAGAGGGATTCAGAACCTTTGGTCATAAACAGAAGACATGACACAAAACAACAACATAGAGTCTTGCTTGCAGACATATGAAAACAGGAAATACTAAAGTTAGAAAATAATTATTTTTTCTAAAATTTCTTTCTATATTGAATTATTGTAAAACACCAGAAAATTAATTTGTTATATTTAGTTAAATGTATCTGCCATAGTCACTATTCTTGCAGATCATTAATGAATTCTGTTATTTTACTACAAAACATGTTGTTCTTGGTGGACCGCCCCATCATGAAAGGTGCAGTGCAAAAGGTGTCTGTTTTCTCAGAGGGTATTAAAATTTCTGTGGTAAGTTGAACTGATTTTGATGTCTGACTGTGGAAGATGAGGAAATACACCATGGGTGAACTGACTGTTCCTGTTGGGAACACTTACACGTTTACCTTTTCTCTGCCTTTAATTTCTTTTTAGGATCTTATAAAGTGCCTGCAATGAAGAACAAAATTAACAAAAAAAACCCAAAATTAACACTATAAAATTATTAAAATATAGTTTATCTAAATTATTATCTATTATTTACTTCAAATATTCTTATTTTGCAAATGTTTACTGAAATTCTCCATTAAATTCACAACTAAATTATTAGTTGACAGAATTTAAGTTTTCTTCTTCTTACCCCCCCCTCCCTCCAAGTTTGTCACATTTTATTTTTTTTTATTCATAACCTGTGTCTCCCCAGTCTTCTCTTGCTGCTCAGAACTTCATTTAATATGTTCATCTTTTGGGTTCATAACAAGGTCGGTGCAGAGTTTATCATGGCCATCTAAACAAACCACTATGTCATTTCATTGTGCAATTTTCTTGAAAAAGCAAATCACAGAAAAGCTGATGTTATCTCCAACCTTTCTCTTTTACCTCTATTTGCTATATTCCTTTTCAAATATTACATGCTGTTAACTACAAGTAATTTTTGCTCTCTTAAGAGTTTTGTTTTCATTGAATACTGGCAAGACAATTCAAAAATTGAGCAAATTAAAGTAATATTACTGCTGTTTAATTATATCTAATTAAAATAGAAATTAATTTGTAGTTTTAAAATTGATTTTGCCAGCCTTAAAAAAACAAGCAACCCAAAATAAACAGAAAAAAATAACCTGCCAAAATCCTTAATTAAAAAAAAAAAAAAAGCAAAATAATAAACCTCTCCATGACTGAAAAATTCTTTTTTTTTTTTTCCTGGTTTACACAAAGTATAAGCCGTACTTATACTTGCAAACACAAGTCCATACTGGGAGACAGCAATCTACAAAACCACAACAGCCTCATAAATGCTTCTTTGGTAGGTTTTTTTCTTCCTTTTGTCCTTTTTCTTGGGAATATCTAGGGAATCAGCCTTACCTTACTTACATTTTGGGACACAATTCCATTCTGTACTAGGTTGGATTACAATGGCCACTTAGAAAAAGTCCTCTTGTTTCATTTGTGCTGAAAAAAAAAATACAACAGGTTGGTTGGAATAGATGATTTTAAAGGTCACTTCCAAGCCAAACCACTCAATGATTTTATGTTTAGTGGAGAAGCCAAATGCAGAGAAATTAAAAGTTTTGCAGCTCTGGCTGAATGTAGATAATTTTCCTCACAGCAGCCCTCACAGTGCTGGGCTTTGTATCTGTGGTTAGAAAGCTGTTGAGAACACACAAGGTTTTTGGCTGCTGCTGGGAAGGGCTCCAGTCAAGGCCATCTCCCCAGCACTCCCCCTCACACACCACCAGGCTGGCTGTGAGAAAGATCTTGGGAGACAACTTAGCCAGGATAGCCAAACTTGAGATATGCCATACCATATGAAGCCTGTTTGGCAATAAAAGCAAAGAGAAAGGAGGAGGGAAGAGGGGGACACTTCTTATTTACAATATTTGCATTCCAAAACAACTTCGTATGATGAAGCCCTGCTTCCTGGGAAGTGCCCGGTCGTTGGCTGGTGGTGGAGAGAATAAAATCTTTTGTCTCCCTTTTCTTCCATGATTATCTTTCTTTTTGCTTTACTAAATGTATTCCTCTGATGAATGAAACCTTTCCCTTCTTATTTTCTCCTCCAGCCTGTCCTGCTGAAGAGGAGAGTGATATAGTGGCTCAGTGGGCAGGGCTGTGCATCCAAGCTCAATCCACTACGAGGTGGGATCAAGATAACCTATGAAGGAAAAATCATGGGAAAATAGATGGATTAGGCAATCAAAGGAATTGGCTGTGACTAAGTGGATGTTGGTTAACCCACTTTTGCAGCTGTGTCCTGTGCCTAATCAGTGCAGTCTGTGCTATCTTGACATTAAACTCCATTTCTAAGGATTTCCCTGAGTGAGAGGCTTTCTATTCTGTGTGTACTGTATGGCAGTGTGTGTGCCACTAACTGCAGCTGGGCTGTGGGTCACAGTGTCCCAGATGTGTGTGGTGCTGGCAGCTGCAATGGCCCGAGCTGTGTTTTTGTGTTTACCAGTCAGTTTCAAGCCAGGATATCTGGGTCAAAAGGTAGGTGTCTTAGGCGACAGCTGTGTGTGTCCCTGGAAAAGAGATGAAGCCCAAAGGAATGAGCTACAAAGTGGACAGAGAGTTCTAGGCTGTTTCCAGAGAGGTTTTGGAGTCTGGGGGTTGACAGAAACCTGTATTGTGCCTCTCTGTGTGGAAAGTAACTAGAGACAAGAGAATTCAGGGCCAGTCACAGTGAACTGAGTGCGTAAGTTGAGTTATGGGAGGAATCCTCACTGTATCTGTGCCTGTGCTTGTGTCTGTCTGTGTCTGTGTATATCAATTTGCAAACAGTGTCGGCACCAGTAGCCAGAGTTGGATTGAAGGATTCTGGAGCCTTATATGCTCTGCTGACACCTATTAGGAGTACTAAGGATACTGCGTTGACCATGTGTGTAAGTGCAGCTAGAGGAGGAAACCCTGTTATACATATGAATGTATTTCCATGTAAATAAACTTCATCCTGATCAGACAAAGGCATAGGATGTGGCATTATGCTTGTGCCAGGTGCTGTGTTTTCCCTCTGTGGTCATCTGTGTGGCCAGCCATGTGTACATGTGTGTTTTATGTGTGTGCCAGGGAGAAACGCTCTGTCTGAAACTGAAATTCTATCTGAAACTGCCTTCTTCCGAGCGAGGATATGTTGCTCAGCAATCTGGAAATCTAAGAAAGAGTCTCTCCCTCCAGCTCCCTTCTTGTGTTGTAGATATGCCACCATAAGGGAAATTAATTTTGAAAGTCATCACAAGTACATAATATGGGTACACAAATATGTAGCTTGCTTGTTAAACACTCCTGTGAGACACCTGCATTTTGACTGCCATGATGATGCTGTGTTCTGCAAGATTGGGTCATTCAATAGTGCCTGTACACTTCTGCTAACATGTTAACTGAAGGAAAATTTCTAGGGAAAAAAATCATTGAAAAAATTTGGTGCCTCTTTTAAGGACCTGCTTAGAATATAACTATATGGGCAAGTAATTTTTTCAGTTTGGCCTGTGAAAAGATTGAAAAATCTTGAAACTTCACCAGAGAGGTAGTATAGACATCAGGGACAGTTTGAAAAACAAATATTTCCAGCATTTGTCATGAAAGGAAAAATTAATGACATTTGCAGTAAATTTCTAATTTTGGTTCAGCTGATTATACCAAAATTCTGTTACAGTCAATATGTAACAGACCATGGGTGTAGAATGCAAGCATACCTTGCTAACACAACTAATGTCCTATTACTTCCATAATCCAAAGTATCTGAATACAGAAAAGTTTAAGTAATAATACAGCTTAAATAATATACAAACCAAAACCAAAACAAAAAAAAAAAAAAAAAAAAAATCAGCCCTCAACCTAAAACAACCCCTCATGTTGGGGTTACTCCTTCAGTGCCCCTTTGGATTTTACAGTCAACACTGAAATCCTGTGCAAGCATATGGGCCAGGACATGGTGGAGGCAAGGCACCAGTACACTGAGGTCTTCACTAGAAGGGGCTGATGCTGGTGGTGGGCTCACTTCCTTCTCAGTTGTGGAGCTTGTCTTGGATTTCTCTTTAACATTTTCCCATCCTCATCTCCTTACTTTGCTCTGCTCCCAGGGAAGAGAAGAAAGCTGCCAATAGAGATCCCCAAAATCCCTGGGGGTTGTTTGTCCAGCTAGGACTGCCCGGGGCTGTCAGTTCCTTCCCCACTGGACTCACCACAGCCTGACAGCTGTTCCTGGCAGTGGCAAAACCGTATTTACAGGTCTATGAACTGCTCTGGGTTTAGGTTATAAGCTGATTTGAGGTGTAAATTGGTTTTTATATCACCTTTAAACTAACTTATATCAAAGTTCATACAACATTGAAATGTATTTGCATTGTTTACCTGTATGTGGCTTTAAATGTTTTTAAATCCTCTCAAAATAGCAAACCTATTTATATGAAAATTATTTAGCCTTCTTTAGGGGTATAAAACAACATGTAAAACATTGCAATGATGTTGTAGTCCTAGAAAGTGTTTTGGCTTGGGTATTGTGCCTTGAACTGCTAATTAATTAGCTGCCCATTTTTCTGCGTTGATAATAGTTCAAGTCAGCTCAGGTTATGTTAACAGGAACCTAAAACAATACCAGGCAGACAAATGGAATCACATTGATTTGGCATTAGAACATGGGCCAAGTATACAAAAAAGTTCAGTTGCAAGAATTTAGGTCTTTTTTAACAGTGGGCATAAAATTTAAAGGGTCAGTAACTGTTTTTCTATGTGCACATCATGTGATATAATCCTACTTACCACATCAAGTTTTAATATCATCTGTTATTAATTGTACTGTCAGAACTATGGAGCATAATACAGCTCAAATTTACAATTTTAGGGAAGATCTGAAGTCTGATTTATGTAAAAGGAAACACAAGGAATAGTAATACAGCAAGTAAAATTCCAAGAAATATTACTGGTTTAATATATTTGCATTAAAAATAAGTTATCATGACATTAGAATTAAGAAAGAAAGACCTTTGTCAGCAGCAGTATTTGGAATATCTCACAGAGAGCCATTTGATTTGGCAGGAGACAAATGGACATGAGGACTGTAGTTCTTACTGATCCAAGACAAAGATTTCTGGCTGCAGGCAGAGCAGTCCATTGGTAATTTCACACCATGCTGTGTTTACACATAAATTTCTAGCTTTGCCTCCTTTGACTGTTTTATGAGAATTCTTCCATGTTCTAGCTTGCAAATATACATCAAACCAATACACTGAAAAAAGTCAGACTACGCAAACTGGTTCTGATATTGCCTTTTATTACTCCAAAGAATAGACACAAATCGTGCAAACACAGGGACTCTTGAAGCTTCCACCATCAGCCAGATGGCTGCATTGCTATTATTCACTCATCTCTCCTAAAACACATGCAATCTCAGAGGCTCAAAGATTCAATCATTATTCAGGAAATTGTGAATGTCTTGTGGGTGCTTGAGGTTTCTTTGCAGTCTCCCCAAAATAGCTCAAAACATAACCCAGACTTATGTCAAATCTAAGTAGTAAATTAAGTAGTGAAATAGTAATAGGAAAAATATTTGGGCCATCTGAAATTAACCAAAAGTATTTCTTTTACCGAACTACATTATGTGCTTGTCATGTTAAAGGATAAACAAACATCTGTGTTAAAGATGTTATCTCCATGCAAAATTAAATAAATGTATTCTGAATAAAGATGCACTACTACTTGCTATAAAAATGATTTCTAAGGGGAAAAAAAGACAACTAAAATAATCAATTACAACATTATACTTTGTACATTTGATATGAAGACGCATTCCGGACTGTAGATTGGCCTGGACTGCATTGATTTCATTTTGGGTTTCTGAGCCTATTTCTGTAGGAACTGTCAACATCTGTGTCTGCATTTGAGTCCCCCGTTATCGTCAGTAGATGTGAGGAGGCAAGTTCACGCACAGAGATAACAGGAGTGGCAGCAGCTCTAACACAGAGCTCACCCAGGACGATGCTGTGAGAACCCAAATTTATTCAACAGCTCCACCACGTGGTCCTGCAGCACCAGGACTGAAAATCGCCTGTAAAAATGATTGAATGACTAAAAACCACGTTTGTATTTTGAAACTGATGTCTTACTAACAGAGGAATCGAAGCTACTGCATGTGAGTTGTTAATTTTAAAGGAAAAGCAATGCCAGTGTCTGCACAGCAGTATGTTGGCTGTTATAAATTTTCAGTAATTACTCACCAATCTTGAGGATTTAGTAATCCTGAACTTCCAATAAACAACGTATCTTTTTAAAGGTTTAAGGACATTACACAGAAGGGTTCATAAAGTACTCTGAAAAAGTTTTAGGAATAAATTTATCATCACTAGCCCGTTAGCTCTGTGGAACATTTTCTAGTTAAAATTATATAGAGAGGGTAACAAGAGTAATGCTTTTCTTAAACAATGGCCCTACTTCAGTAATGTTATTAAGAAGTGTCTTTTTTCAAGTCACAATATATTTGTTGGTACTGCTTTAAATTACTTTTTTTAGTCTCCTAAGATGACAATCACAAGAAAATACTAAGTACATATCTATGAAAATAGAATTATTTTTAAGATAATAGGAATGCCTATTATATTTCACACAGACCACAGTGGGAAATATCCAAATATTCTGTCCCATGTCACAAGACTATAGAATGCATGGATCCTGCATAAAAAAGGGCCTTAGAGATTACTCATTTCCAACCCTCTGCCATGGGCAGGGACACCTTCCATAAGACCAGGTAGGTCAGAACCCCATCCAACCTGACCTTGAACACCTCCAGGGGTGGGGCAGCCACAGCTTTGCTGGGCAACCTGTGCCAGAGCCTCACCACCCTCGCAGTCAATAATTTCTTCCTAATATCTGATCTAAACCTACTTTCTGTCCTCCTGTCTTGTCACTCCGGACCCTTGTAAATAGTCTCTCTCCATCTTTCCTCTCCCTTCAGGCAGTGGATGGCCACAATTTGCTCACCCCAAAGCCTGCTCTTTTCCGGGCTGAACAATCCCAATTCTCTCAGCCTTTCCTCACAGCAGAAGTGCTTGATCCCTCTGATTGCCCTCTGATCACCCCTCTGGTGCCTCCTCTGGCCTGGCTCTAATAGATCTATGTCCTTCCTGTGTTGGGCTCCCAGAGCTGGATGCAGTAAGATGTAAGGCAGCAGCAATATCATCTCTCAAACGGGGTAGCAGTTAAGCAGGAGACTTAGTGTACTAACAAAGTCTGGAATAAAAGCTATTGAAGGTTTCAAATGAACAAAGGCACCCTTTGCATTTGTTCATTTTAAAGTTGTTTATTTTTCATTCTATTTGATAGACAATATGAGGAAGGGGATAAGCTAACAGAAGGCAGGGTATGCTCTGGGCTATGGGCAGACAAATGGAGAGGGTGCTGAAGACAATCTTGCTCTTGATATATTGCAGCTGGGTTAATTAGCCAAGAGTAGGAACAGCCTTGTCCTCCCTGCTCTGGGTGTGATAGTGAGTGAGCTGGGAGGCAGTCAGTTAGAGTCTGCTGGCCTTGCTGTGAGGAGGAAGGGACAGGAGGTCATGCTAAGGGACAGAAAGGGTAAGGTGTTGTAAAGGGACGGACAGGGTTAGGTGGCTGTGATGGGGACAGGAAGGAGCCAGCTGGAACTGGAGAAGAAAGAGAAAGAACCAGAGCTGTGTGGAGCTGCTCTTAAGAGGCTACAGACAAAAGGCGTGTGAGACTTTTGAACAAGGTGCTGATGCTTGGAGCCTTTTGACGTTTCTAATGAAGCATTTGGAGTGCAGTGTCCATCTTGACTTCCACACTGGGCCCTATTGCAGTATTATGAAAATCATTAAAAATGTTGGTATTGAGTGGGATTTGTACGGAACTGTGACATGACCATTTTGTGCAGGAAAAGTATTTGAGAAAGAACTTTTAAGTGTTAAAAAATCTAACAATTCTATTTGCATCCTTTCTTAAATGTGTTAAGCTAGATAATAGGCCAGTTAATAAATCATTATATCCAAGGTAGCACTGTAATTTCTGAGCTTCATGATGTATCCCTTTGTAAATAGCCAGGAAAAAGTTCCAAGCATGGCTATATGGAAAGCAACTTAATCTAAATCCACTCCTGATATGATACTGCCAATTACAGTTCAGAAAGGCCAGTGTTTGGTGAGTGAGAATCCACATATCCCAGCATTCTGATGTTGCTAAATAAAAAGAAAGGTGGGAATGCATAAATGCATACAGCACCACCAAATTTTTGCCCAATTAAAAGAGATGGTAGAACCATGTGCACTACTTGCTTGTACTCTATGGTAAGTATTCCTAAACCAGAATTATCCTTAAAACACCACATGGGGCTCAATAAAATTGTTGCTTATAAACAAATGACAAAGTGCATAAAAATATATTACCAATTTTGATTTATGTTAAACACAGCTTACCCCAAAAAAGGCTTTAAAAATTAAGTTTCTCAACCACTGAAAGCCTTAATTTGATCCATGAAGAGATATTGTTACACAATCCATTAAATTCTTAAACAGCACAGTGTGACATATGAATAGATTTTCCTAAACCCCACGCAGTTCTATTTGTAAATGATAGAAACAGTTCTTAGTCTTCTTCTGTAGCTTGTGGATGGGGAAGCCAAAGATGTCTCAGACACAATTAATATAAAAATGAATTAAATTTATTTGATCAAATAAATTGAAATTTGATGTTCATGGTTTTTTATGAGAAAAATATGTTATGCTGGAATTCAAACACCTGTTGTCTGCTGAGTTGACAGTAGAAATATCATTATATAATTGATTTTTTCCTTTACCATAAGTATAGAGCGATTCCAAATCACAGGATCTTTTTCTTCTGGTCATTGAGCCAGTTATGAAATTTTATTAAATTTTTTTCATTTTTGTTTTCCAATTTTTAATGATCTTGCGCTATTAAATTGTGATTTTTAGATTAAAAATAATAAATAAATAAACTGCTCTGTTTATAAAATTCACAGATAAAACTGCAGGTAGCTAGCGGATCTAACGAAAAACTGTGGAGGGAAAAAGAACCTTTTTTTTTTTTTTTTTTTTTTTTTTTTTAAAAAAAAAAAA
>WEIU01015189.1:29121-47499 GCA_013389925.1 Aegithalos caudatus
TTTTTTTTTTAAAGTGTAAGGCATCAGTTTTTATCTATAGTTAAAGAAAAAGAACACCAACCTGACAAGGGACATGACAGCAGTGTAGACACACAGCTAGGCTTTAGGCAGAAAAAGACATTCACTATCTATGAAAGTTTCAACCCAGAAAATCTTGTGTTACTAACAGCAGAAAGCTGGAGGAAAAGAAACTGCTCTTGTGGTTTAACCCTGCAGGCAGCTCAGAACCCTGTACCCACTCCCCAGTATGACAGTGAGAGAGAATAAGGAAAATAAGGTAACTAGGACAGAAAAGGAAGGGAAAATAATAATAATGATGTTGCTAAAGGAATATACAAACCAAGTGGTGCACAATGCAATTGCTTCTCACTGGGGGATTGATGCCCAGCTCTTCCCCGTGCAGTGAGATACCACCCTACTTCCAGCTTCTCCAGATTTGCTGCTTGGCATGTGGTATGGGCATATCCCTTTGGACTGTATGGTTCTGCTTCCTCCCAGCTTTTTCTGTTTTATGGCAAAATCAACTTCCACAAGAATTTGGAGTATTTCTTTCTCTTTTGCAAAAATTTCTGCTATGTTGCCACTTGCAGTGATCTAAATCAGGTGTTCTTGATGTTTATCCTGTTCCACTGCAGACTGGACAGTCCATGGGAGGTGATAGGGCTATTTCCACCCCTGGGGATGTCAACTGCAGGTATAATGCCCTTTTGAGTCCTTGAAGCACCCTCTCCTGAGGTAGATTCTGCCAAGCATAAACAGTCTCTGGCCAGTCACTGCTTCAGTCACTGCAGGATGTTTGAGCCATTCATATATGCTCAAGCTGATTTTAAGCTCTAACAGAGTCTACTGTTCCTGTCATCTCAGAAATACAGTTGGGTTCTGCCCCTGCACAGATTGATCTCCTTGGTACTGACTAGAGCCTTCCGTTCCTGTAGGTTTAATGTGCCAGGCCACTGGATCCACACAGTCCAGGAAACACAGTTGCCCTCTTTCTCAGTTGACTGAAGCAGAATGCCCCTAGTCCTGGTCATAACATCTGTTACTCACTTCTCATAAATACAAATAAGAAATCCCTTTATTAAGAGCAGAAGTAAAATCAGCTCTTCTGCTCTGGGAAACTGTCCACAGAGAACTGTCCACAGGCATCTGAAGTGGCACTTTTCCTGGAAGAGCCCCCTTTTGTGATCATTTTTGTTTGCAACTCACATACAGCTGACTCTAGGCTGAGTTAGGTTTTCTACCCTGCTTCCTCATCTTCTCTTTGTGGTCACAAGGTAAAACCACAGGCTCTGTAGGCCTGGGCCAGGTTTCAGCATTTTGCAGAAATATATGTGTCGCTGAAACTGACAGGGTGACAGCATTTTTTTTTAATTGTTGTTTTTTCCAGATTCTGCATTTGTTTATGGGTGACATTTCAAAACAGTGGAGTTTACAACCCACTGTTGTAAGAACTTGTCCATACTGTACCACACACCCTGATACTTAAAATTATCCACCCTCAGGGCAGATCTCTGGATGTTATTGCTTAACCTTAAAAAAAACCTGATACACATTCAAAAGACATAGCAATAAGAACATCCCAAGGATATTCAAAATTCTTAAGAGAGAATTTATTTTAACTACTTTGAAGAAGAAGTAGAAAGGGCAGAAGAAGAAGAAGCAGGAAGTGTCCTTCCTTTCTCCCCTACAAATTGGTTCCTGAATCAGAGGGATGGCATCAATGCTGAGTACAAATACCAAATTTGTCTCATGACTTGTAATTTTATCTCACCCTTAAGCCAGTGTTACACACACAGTACAACAAAATGACAACCCTAATCTATCCCCTGGAGTGAGAAAAAGTAAGGTCTTACATAACATGATTCTGAGAACAAGCACAACTCTGGGAGCAAATAAATCAACATAATAAACACAGACTATAAAACTAATATAATGAATGCTTATATCAAATTTGTTCTAACACGGTCTGGTTAGATCTGTCATATCTCTACCCATTGTTCCACATGTTGGGTGCCAAAAAGGGCTGTCATGTTTAAACATAGCCATTTGTTCACTCTCACCAGCAGGATGGAGCAGAGAAAAGGAAAAACACAATCTCATAGGTTGTGGTAAAGACAGTTAAAAAAGGGAAAATAATAGTAATGATAAAAGAATATACAAATCAATTGATGCTGTCTTAGGGTGATTTTATGATGCTTGTATCCCCAGTTCTCTGTTCTGTTTGCGTTGGATATTGTGCCCTGTGCCTTTAAGACTTGTTCTAAGAGTGAAGCAGGGAGAAGAAGAAGCGGGGTGTTTGTTTTGAGAAACAGCACTCACTCCTCCACACTCCTGCTCCTGGACTGTGTTTGCCTGAAGTACAGACAGACAGCAGGACAGAGTTTTTTTATGTTTTTAGTTAGTTTTAGGTAGCTGAGGCAGAGAAGCTCCCTGGACTGTTTTTTCTTTCTTTTCCTTGGGACTGTTTAAACCTCCTCTGGACTGAAAAACCCAGAGACACACCAGGTTCTCACGCCCACTGGGGCCTGGACCTTGGCATTTTTCAGCACTGGAGGAACTGATTAGGGGCTGAGCAAGCTGAACTACAACCCACAGGAAGGACCCTCTCTCAACTTCACCATCTCTCTTCAGAACAGTGAGAGGTTTGATTGTTTCATATTACTCATTCTTTATGCTTCAGGGCACTTTGTTTGTTAAATAAATAGCTTTTTCCACTTTTCTCTAAGGAGATTTTTTTCCCAGACCAATTGAGGAAGGAGTTGTTTGGATTTGCTTCCCAGAGGGACTCCATTCAGAGGTTTCCTCCCAAATTTGCCCTAAACCAGGACAGATACCCAGTGAAATCAATCACTGACCGATCCCCAGCCTGTCTCCAGGCAGTGAGTCAGCACCCCCAGCCAGCTTTTCGCTGTGTTACCATTCAGTGTTGCCATATGGTCTGGGATAGCCCTTTGGCAACCTGGGATCAGCTGTCCCAGCTGTGTCCCCCCACAGCTCCTTGTGAACCCCCTGCCCACCCGTGATGGGTGGTATAAAACAAAAACTCCTTGACTTGGGGTAGACTCTGTTCCTCAGCAACAAGAGCATCGAGGTGTTATAAAAAATCATCCTCATCTTAAATCAAAGCCACTGCACTGCTGCAGACCCAAGGAAGAAAACAATGCTATCTAAGCTGAAAACAGGACAAGACTGTTGTGAAGATTTAACCCACTTTTATTTTTATCCATTTTAATTATCAATTTTATTTCAATAAGTTCTGCTTAGGTAAAGATAGATTTTCAGAATAAAAATATTTGGGGGGGGGGGGGGTTTTGTTTTAAGGGAAAAATGTCAGTTGATCCACGTTTGACAGGCAGGCTCAGCTCAGGGTCCTGTCACTCCTTAACCTGAAATATATACAGCTATGGCTTTTTTAAGAAGTGTATACAAATGGCACCTATTTGCTTCAAATGAATTGGTTTTGTGAATTCCATCACCAAAAATAAAGCCTCCAGGCAAATCCAGAAAATCATTGCACATCCAGAAAATAGTGTATTATTTACAAAAACAACAGTGTTACAGGAAAAAGTGGAAATAAACAGATTGTACTGTTACAGTTTAGTCTGTCTCATATTTCAAAGGCAAAACATCCTCAATATTAGTAAAAAAATAAAAAAAAGATAAATCATGTCCTCTTAACTTGAGAGTCTTCACTATTAAAAATTGAGCTGTGAATTGATCAGTCAGATACCTGGTAACACAACAAATCACCAATCATCCAATTTATAAGCCCAAATGGGACAATTATACAAAAATGCTTTGAAAATTATAGGATTAAAGGTCAAGCTAATACATTGAAAGAATCTATATGACTTTATCTCAAGCAAACAACAAAGAATGATTCTTATAAGTCTACAAAGAAGCTGCTGAGGTCACTCATGATTCAATTCAAAGTTTGCTCACAAATTAAAAGTTAAAATGATCTTAGCTTTATGTATCATTTAAAAGTGGATTTTCTCTCCTAACAAGCAGTCTGCTGTCAGCTACATCATGTAATACTACCTTTACTGTTTTCCAGAGTTCTGGTATGTATCCAGTGTGAGACTATATGAACTGATGTAAAATTGTATTTTTTAACAAAATTCTGGTATAAAATGCCCAGTGATGTGGAAGTATAACGTCCATAACAAGAGTGCATACCAGAAATTAGCCAGCTATATTTGACTATATTTTTATCTCCACATATATAAATTTATTTCATTTTCAAAATTGAGATTAGTTCTCAGCTTATTACCAGCTTCAAATAAAAGGCTGTAAATATATCTTTATTAAAAAGAGACAAAACAAATGAAAGAAAACAAACTTCTCCTTGTCCCTCCATCAGAATTCATAATGTACTCCAGGAATTAAACTGTGAAGCAGAGTGAATGGGATTGATAACAGTGGCAGATAGGAAAAACAAAGAACAAAAAAAAAAAAAAAAAAAAAAAAAAAAAAAAAAAAAAAAAAAAAAAAGAAGAAAAAAAAAAAAAAAAAAAAAAAAAAAAAAAAAAAAAAAAAAAAGAGAGATGAGTAAATATAATGAAAGAATTACAACACTTTGTGCCAAAATTGATGATTATATCAGAGGATACTAATGAAATCAGCTGAAGTGTGAAAAAGCACCACAGAAAAATCATACAGAGCAGATGGAGTGTGTAAGTAAATACTTGGCTTCTGAGAATACTTGTAGAGAATGTGATGGTGGGATCCTGCAATATGTCACTGAGGTTATTGAAGGTTCCAGAGGCTTATATGAAACATAAGACATTGTTAGAAAAAGAGCAAAATACTACTACCAGCAAAGTATTGGAAAAATGCAGCCCTACCTGGAGCTTTTACCCATCACATGGGAATTCAGAGTCTTGGGAACAGAACTGCACCACTCAGTGACATACAATTTCAGAATTAATGGCCAAGCAAGGTGTTGAGAGCAGGGAGGCTGCAGTTTCCATTGCAAGGTCTCTAGTCTATGACTACACTCCCACACAATGTGCAGAGCACAAACAGGCCCCCACAGCCCAGCTGCCAGCCCAGGCAAAAGTGCATTCCCAACACTCCCACCTGTGTGTCAGCATTCTTAAGGCTGGTTGGATGGCTTTCACTCCTGCCATCCTTCTCTGGCTTCAAGGACTCAGCAAACTGCTTGGGTTTTTCCTCCCCAAACACTTAACATCTTCTTTGACCAGGATACAATCACCTTGTTGACAATGTCACATCAGCCAGTCTCCTGGAACAACACACACAAAGAAGCTGTGAGCAGAGGACTGTGTATAAGCAATCCACTTTCTGTTTTGTGAAAAGAATGAGGTCATGCAATGTCCCTGTGAGACTCCAAATGTATAAGTTGGTATCAGCACTGTTTATGCTACTGTGATGAACTTTTCAATTTTTTAAAATAAATTTTAGGAGTATAAATTATTTCCAAATATGTAAAGGTTGTTGGTTTTTTTCCATTTCCTTTTGAAACAGCCCCACAGTGGGTAAATGTTCCTTGCTGACAACCAGAAGGATTTTCCACTCAGGAAAGTGATGATTTGTGGAAAAATATTTACATAACCTTTATGGGAATAAACAAACCCACCAAACCCCTTAAGTACAGGAAACTCGTTGTGGAATAGGTGTGCAAACCTCTTTTTTCACACCCTAAGAGCAAGCATTTAACTTTCCAAGCTTAGTTCTATCCAAATTAGACAGTTTGAATTGCAGCAGTCCCTGATTAATTGTCCCCTCTGGTCACAGGAAGCTCCTTCACCCATCAGGTTTGACAGCCTGTGGTCAGCTCTTTACTGCAGCCCCCCAGCTCTCTACATTATTTGAAACTTTTTGTCCAGGCAGACTCTGTGATATCCCAGAGCAAGAATGATCTGCCTTTTCCTTGAAGAGGGTCTATTTGGTCAAGTCACCTGAAGAAAAACAAAAAGACTGTGAATGACAGTGGATAAAATAAATGCTGCACTTCTGTATATAAAATGGTTTGGAAAATCTATGTTCAGTATAAATACAATATCAAGGCAATATTCAAGGACAAGAGGTCAAACTAAACCTGAAAAAATAGTAAATTAGTAGCATTATTTCTATTTCTTTGGACCTTTGTTGTAGTTTAGTGTGTCAATTAAAATATGTAAACTCCTTGTGTAGTGAGTGTGTTCCTTTTTTTTAAAAAATTATTTCAACATTAGGAAATTTGTTTAAGGCCTAATTTGGAACTAGGACATCCTCACAGCTGATGAATAATCTAACAAAAAAAATTTTAAAATTATCTTCCTGTTAAACTGACCCAATATTTTTATTTATACAGTTTGTTGTTGTTGTTGTTGTTGTTGTTGTTTTTTGTTTTTTTGGGTTTTTTTTAACAAAGAGCAGGGAAGTAACATACTCTATAAGATTTCTGATCCTCACACCAAAATGCCAAATAGAAACACAAACATAGCAAAAATATGTGATCTGTTAGCAAATTTTACGTAATTTATTGCCTTGTGGAGATCCTAGCAGTCATTGCTGATGGTGGAAAATTTGTGATCTTACTGAACTATAGAAGTTGGACCTTTGGATAATAAGTGAAACAGTAATTCAGGAGAAAAATTGTTTGCAGTCATCTAGATTTTGTTGAGTAAAGTGAACAGCACTTTTAGATGCACCCTGTGATCCGAGGACAAGGTAGAGAAAATACTTACACTATAATGAAACAGCAACATGGAAAGGAAGCACAGGACAATAACAACTCCTCAAAGCCAGAATATGAAGCATGGTGGATTTAAGTTTTGCTACTGCTGTGGTGGCAGCAACAAAAGTTGGATATAATTAATTGATCTGAGTGAATACATCTTAGCTTTATTTTATATGCTAGCATTAGTTAATTATGCTCGTGTTTACCTTGTCTGCCTGCCAGATGACCAGGAGCCACTCACACTCCTCTCATCAAGTGGATGAGTGGAGAAAATGACATGGGAAAGCACGTGAGTTGAGATAAAAACAGGGACATTACTCACTGATTGCCCCAATGAGAAAACCAGACTAAACTCGGGGAAAGTTATTTTAGCTTATTGTGTATTAAAACAGATATAAATGATAGAAAACAAAGACAAAAGCTAAAACACCTGTCCCATCCCTTTTTTTTTCTTACCATGCAAAGCTGATACAAGCTGTAATGAACAAATACAAGAACTTGGGGTGAAGTGACACCACCCTAATTCCAAAAAACTTGTAAAGCTGGACCTGAGGCTTTTCCTGGCCTGTGTTACATCAGTACAGCTGATGATAAAGTTGCTGAAGCACATGTAAACTTGTCACATGTCCCACTCTAATTATGAAACTGAAAACATTGCAATTTTGTCTTGTTTCTTTCTTATGGGCCTTTTTGCATCTATGTATCATCATAGTCAATCTGGCTCAGTGAGCACGTCAATCACAGTTTTTCAAGAAAATCTGTAGTTTCCTGAGCAAGTGGGACTTACTGGGAATTGGAGAGGAAAATTTACCTGTCCATTGCAACAATGAAGTTTAATCTTTTGCATCTGTAAACTCAGCAAAGCCAAATACAAACCAGACTTTTTCAAATTTTTCCTGACACCGTCACATCTTTTGTCCAGACATATTTAATGTCTCAGTCAGGGGCTTCTACACAGACTTGATTGAGGAGGTGTATATCAAATTTTAACATCTGATATTATCCTTTCTTCATTCCTTCCATGTCTAAATCTTAATTTTGTTTTCTTAGACCAAAACTCTCATCTTAAGCAAATGGTAAATGCTGTTATGTGTTCGCTCTTAGAAAGTTTTATTAATTTATGTGTTTGCTCCTAGAAAATTTCACTTATTTATATATTATTTGTTGAGAAGTAGTTGAAGATTGCAGGTGTTCTAGTACCAGAAAACTTCAGGAATATGTCTTGCTGATTCATCAGAGGAAATCTAAAAGTGATGGAATATAGGGACAAATCTTCACTCTCTCTACTGAATACAAAACTGTCTTAATGCTTCTTATTGAACTTTTTGTCTCGCAAACTTGAGGGACAAGCAGGGAGAATTCAGAACCTGTGGCTTGCCTGTATTCTTTTCTTTCTTTAGTAGAAAATTTGCTTAGCAAAGAAGAATTGGATGCAAGTATCTTAGAAGTCAGTCAATATAGTTTTAATCATAGCTAGAACACATTACAAATTAAATTGTCAGAACATTTATTACATTTTGAGTGGCATTTTTACTTCTTGCTAGAACAGCTTGGTTTTATCAGAGGGAGTCTGTTCTATAGCTCTGGATACTTTTAAGCATGCGCTCTTTTTCCCTTCCCATTCTGAGTGTATTGTTTTGGGTTTACTTGGCAAGATTTTGGTAGCAGAGCAGCTACAGAAGTGGATTCTGTGAGAATACACCAAAAGCTGCTCCTATGTCCAACAAGGACAGTTCTGGTGGCTCCAAGAGGGACTCACTGCTGGCCACAGCTGAGCCAACCAGGGATTTTAGTATGTCTCCGTGATAACATATTTGAGAACAGGAAAAACCCAAACAATGTGCAACAGAAGCTGAAGGAGGGCAGTGACAATATGAGAGAAAAAACTCTGCAGAAATTCAGGTCAGTGAAGGAGGAGGCAGAGGAAGTGCTCCAGGCACTGGAGCAGAGATTCTCTTGCAGATTCTGGAGAAGACTAGGTTGTCCCCTGAAGGCGGAGGATTCCACATTGGAGCAGATGAGCACATTTTGAAGACAGCTGCAGCCCATGGCTCTTAATCTTCCACAGAGAGGAGCAGGATTTGTGGTAGGATTATTGAAGGATGTATGCTTGAGGAGATCATTCCTGATGGACTGTCACTTGTGGAAAGAACCCATGTCAAAGCATTTTTTGAAGAACTGCAGCCTGGCAGAAGGATCCACACTGGAGAAGATCACAAAGGACTCTTCCCTGTGGTTGGGACCTCATTCCCCTGGAGCAGGGGAATGGTATGAGGAGGCAGGAGCAGCAGAGACCAAGACTTTTGGACTGACACTAATATCTATCCTTTGTCCCCCTGTGCCACTCAGAGGGAGAAAATAGAGGAGTTGAGGGCAAAGCTGAATCTGGGAAGAAAAGATTGATAGGGGTGTCTTTAGATTTGTTCCTATCCTTCATCATTTTACAATTATGTTAATGAACAATAAATTAATTTTCCCAAATTGAGTCTGTTTTTGTGGTACTGGCAATGGGTAAGTGATCTATGAGTCCATGAGATTTTTCTTTTATTTCCTCTTCCAGTCCTGTTGAACAAGGGGAAAAACAGAGTGGCTTGGTTGGCATCTGGCAGCGAGACAAGGTCAGTCCACAAAAGGGTGTTCTTGGTCATCCAGTTCAGTCTCTGAAAACTCAAACTGTTTTAACAGATAGCTTTTTAATCTACCTCTAACGTCTCCAAAGACTGTGCAATAGGTATTTCACATGAGAAGTCTTGCTCTTATCGTTCTTTCTCTCAGAGAATTCTTCTAATAACCAAGGTAAAATTATCCTTCTAACTCAGCCCATTACTCCTTGTTTTATGACTAATGTTCAGTGTGACTTGCTCTTTGTTTCCCTGCTATTATTGCCCTTTAGCTATTTATGCAGTGTTATCATGTTTCTCCCTAGGTGTCACCTCTTTAAGCTAAATAAATGTAATTCCCTTAACCTTCACTTATAAATTATGTTTTATGTTGAAATAAAAGGAGACAATTATGTGAAATTTGTGTCTTTTCCCAAACATTAACATCGTTAAAATAATTTACTCTTCACTGAAGTTCTGCAGTTGACTTAAGCAAAACATTTTTCTTTCCCCAGAGCACAGAGACAGCAATAGGAAAAAGTTTACAAGGGTCAATTCTGTTTCGCCTTGAGTTGTGATGCTTTTGGGGGTAAATGAAGCAGTTTAAAAGAGTAGGTGTAAAACATGATCTCCAGGCTTTACGTTTCATTCTCAATTATACTTTTCAACATATGTTAAGAGTGTTATATTTCAGATAACTGGGTTTTTGAGGACCTGAACCAACAGACCAATAATACTACTTTATTACATTTTATTGTTTCTGCCTGTAGAAGGGGAAAATATGTAGAGAAATAACTATTTCTCTTTCTTTAATTATAGAAATAAAAGGTTGTATATTTCTGTGATACCAAAGAATTTTTGTATTCCAGAAAGAGCCCAATCTCTTGTAAACATTGATTTTTATGAACTTTCTCATTTGTAACAGTAAATATCAAGCTTTGGGCAAAACAATATGTATATATCTGCTAGTAGTCAGGCCTCTATGAACAGTTTTCTCAAGGTGCTGAGTTTTGCCATTTTGACTTCAGCAAACCTCTCTGACATGAATGCACTAAGCAAGCTCCTGAAGTTCATGTCTCCTTTGGTTTTCATCCCAAAAGGATCCTGTTGACACACTTAGGAGGCTGCTCTGCAATGTGAGCTGATGTTCAGTAGCTGTTGAAGGTCAAGAGCCTTATTCCAAAGGTGCACTCTCTGGTTTACCCAGGGAGTCCAGATTGCAGTTTGGATTCACCTGAGACCAAATCAGGCAGTTTAGTTGGGTTTAATTTTTTAATCTTACGACTCTGGGTTTAGGCAGTGATACAGAATCCATGCTGTGCCCTCATCTTGGCACTCTCCTTCTGATGCAAGAAGTTATGGTCTCCTTCAGTCTTTCACAATCCTTTAGCTTATTCTCATTCCCTCTCAATCCATTAAAGCCCACAAAATCAGGGCTGTGGCAAGCGTAACTTCCATGCTATTTCATAGACTGGCTTAGCCTGGGCTTTCTAATGAAATGTCTTTTTTACTTTAAAAAAAAATTGTGAAAATCATTTGAAATGGTCGCAATTCCTCACACACTGGCAGTAAAATCAGGAAGAGTAAAGAAGAGACTGCGTTAATTTCTTCAGATGTAGAACTTTCTGTGGTATTCTAAGACAAGACACCTAAGGTAGAAACCTGCCTGTATGCTTATCAATCTGTACCATTTTAAACTTTGAGTTCTGGAAGATTGGTAATAGAGTTAAAAATATATTTCTTGGCAGTACATTCTTTTATTCCTCATCCTGTATCAGATCATGAGAAAAATAGAAGGTTTATCTATCTGCTTCAATACAATTAATGCTTTAATTCTCATTCTCTCATATTGTCTTTTAAATATGTTTGGAGAGATGTGGAGCTCCTGTTAATTAAAACAATAAATTAGATTAAATTTTATGGGATGATATTTTTCTCTGGTCTTGAGCCATTCAGTTTAACACTTTCAGATAAAATGTCATTAGCCGTGTAGCTTGAAATTTGATTCTATTTTTCAAACCAGGTTAATTTATTCAGAAATAAGTTGACATTTGCAGATTTCAGTTCTTAGTTTAAATCTGTTTGGCCATGGCAAGGATGATTTTGCAGGGCCTTTTACAAGCCACATCATATAATAAGCCTACAACGTTATTACATATGCATAAAAGGGCTCATAATTCAGCTATTTTGTTGGGATTTTTAAAAATTTTATTTCTTGGAAGAGGTTTTGTACCATACTTTACACTACCTTATATTTTTTAAGTGACCAAGTAAAAACAGAAGATTAAATAGAGTAAGAATTATGGAAAGAATGTCTTACAGTTGGGAGGAATACTTATTTATAGAGAGTACTGTATTTAAAGAAAATTACAGTAACGAACTCTAAATTGTAATAAATAGGAAATGTGAATGTAGTCTATACATAATATAGAACTTGCCATATAGAAATACTATTGGAACTTCCCAAGATACTAAAAAGAAGGTTTTTTAAAAGAATGTGCCTTTGAAGAATTACATTGAGAAAACCTGAAAAGTTTAAGAAAGGCAGGTGGTGGACCATATACTTGTTTTAAAAAATTCAATAAAGAAACATAACATTGTATTTGTTCCTCTTTTATGTTCCTTTCTGTCAGAAAAGACATCAGAGCTTGTAGTTCCTTGTACCTATTTCTTTATCATTTGAAATAGTTTATGGTAGTAAGAATAGATTTTTATACTCGTTTTTAATAAACCCTTTAATAAGACAATGTTTGTTGCTGCTGCTGAGCAGAAAGAAACACAAGAGGCAGATGATCTGGCTTTATTACGCTATAGCACAGCAATGAACTCTCAGACATGTTCATCACTGCTTGGTAAAGTGTGAGCTAAAAACCCTCTCTTGGAGGATTGCATCTGACTGAGGACTTTGATCAGCAGCCATGAAAGAGTTCTCCACTGTTGATGTCGGATTTTTCCTTTGGGTGTTGCCCTCCACTGCCCCAGCTCCCCCTCAGCATGTTTATGATATGAATTTACCCCCTGACTCTGGCTGCAATACTGCTTTTTAGAGTCATCATCTCCCAGAAGCTCCTGAGCCTGTTTATGCTCTACTTTTCTTCTCCTCTCAGGAGAAAATTTCATCCCTTTTTGGGCAGAATGTTAATTCTGTTTCTTCAAGTTGAGATAGGACATGCAGCTTTTTGTGAATCTAAATAAAAGACATGCCACTAATAGGCAAATGAAGGAAGTTTATCTTGATGTATTTAGGCAATGTATTAGTCTGGTAAGGGTGCCAGCCAGCAATCCCTTTCCAAACAATTATGCAGATTCCTAAGGATTCAGGGACCTTTTAGGCAGAAAGCACATATCACACATACAGGATACTCATGGCAAAAAGGGCCTTAATATGTGAGAAAAGTCCTTGGGCAAATGAATAGCTGTTAAGCACTGAGGAGAGATGAGAGGCACCATAGAAAGGAGGAAATATATCCTAATCCTTGCCTGCGTGGAGGGAAAGTGGTGTTCTGCCAAAAAATATATGATGGTAAATGATAACATGCAAAAATGAAGAAAAGAACCCAGGAAGTATGGAAGAAGTGGTGTTTTCTTTTGCCTTTTTGTCTGTTTGTTTCTGTAATCTGGCAGTGAAAACAATGTTAATGTTACTAATGCTTTGAAACAACTCTAAAATTGTTGGACTCTATGCTGGGTAGTCTGCAAGCAGTGTAAAAAAGTGCATAAAAGCAATCTGGTAATAGAGACAGAAAACACAGAAAGGCATAAAATACTAAAAGAAATATAGTTAAATCAGTTTGAAGGAAGATATCAGGGCACAAATTGGATCTTTTTACAATATGGCATAGCTTATAAAACCCCAGAACAACTATGGCCTGTGAAGATAATGCCAAGCAGAAAAAAAAACCCCAAACCTAATAGTCTATTTCTCTTTGTCCTTAGTACAAACATAAATGGGATATTAAATAAAATTCCAGACACCTGAGCCCTGGAAGACAGCAATAGTAAAATGTTCAGAGGAGTGTTGAAGAGCACATAAAAAGTTGAAATGATTTTTAAAATATTACAATGTTCAATACAAATAATTCAATAACATTTTGCACACTCTTCTGGAAACCATATGCTCTATCATGTGTTTTAAGTATTTGTAGGAAAAGTGAGGCTTCATTCTTTTATGTGATTTTAATAAATTTCTAGGCTATTTTTCATATACTGTCAAAAAACAGTTCAAATCTCTTTCTGACGCTGTGTTAGATTCAGTTTCTCTAAAATATAACCACTATATGACCTGATATAATTTCACAGGTCTTCTTTCGTCTGTAAATATCTCTGATCTTATTTTTACAATAGGGAGGGAGGATGACATATCTTCACCCTCTAGGAATGATCAAGTAATACTTGTACCCAAGTGCAATGTCTTGCAAAGCAAGGAGAAAGGCTTAAACTTCTCTTTTCCAGGCTGAGCAATCCCAATTCTCTCTCAGCCTTTCCTCACAGCAGAGCTGCTCCATCCCTCTGATCACCTTGGTGCCTCCTCCGGCCTGGCTCCAGCAGGTCCCTGTCCTTCCTGTGCTGGGAGCCCAGAGCTGGATGCAGCCCTTCAGGTGGGGTCTCAGCAGAGCGGGGCAGAGGGACAGAATCCCCTCCCTACCCTGCTGCCCATGGGCTTTGGATGCAGCCCACAATATGGTTTGCTTTCTCTGCCTGCTTTCATGTCTTAGAATGCTTTCACTTTTTAAGTAGAATACACTAAAAATGGGGAATGTTGTACAAGGATGACAGTGACAGATTCCTGCATTCCCTCCTTTCAGCTGTTGTTATTCAGCTAGATGAATGTAAATTAACAACTTCTCCTTTCTTACAGTGAGAGGACAATGTGTCGTTCCACAATCTTTTCATAAGCAATAAAAATATAATTAATTCAGCATGAACACACTTCCTTAAGGCTTCCTGAATGGCTTTGGAAAGTTCTTCTTATTTCTTCCAAAGCCTTGTTTACCTCAGGGCCTGTTTATACTTGTGCTCTTTTCCTTCCTCTGCAAATAACCAGGTTTTGGCTGACAGGAACTGAAGGGAGGCAAGTCCAAGAGAAAACTGACTCTTTCATTTACTCATGCTGCCAGCCTTATGTTCTTCACTTCCTGAAAAACAGAAATAACACTTATTTGAACACAGTGACAACTTGTTTTTTATTTGAGGCAATTGCTCACTGCAGTGGGGAAGGTAGAACATTTTACATCCTGTTAACTATTGCCAGCTCTATGTAAAAATTGAAAAGGAGAAATTGATTCCTATTCCACTTTTGCACCCCTTTACTGAAGAGAAGCTAAAAGACTCTGAAATTAGGAGGCCACATCAGGTTTTGGATTTCACAGAAGTGGACTGATGGGCTCAAAAAACTGCTTTTGCTAAATAACTGCTGATTATTAAAAGATTAGGAGTCACAGAATAATGTTGTTTGAAACCCTGAGGTTTATTCTGAGGAGTTTGACAAACCGTGGAATAACATGTTATTCCTGTTGTTGAAAAAATGCATATAGAATTTAAGGGGTTGTGTCTACAGAAATTGGAGGATGATTGAAAGACTGTGACTTCATAGTCATTTTCAGCAAGACTAAATGTGGAATGTCACCAAGGGGAATATGTTTGTACCTCATACATTATGTTTCTATTTCTATTGCTTTTCTTTTCTTCTTTGTGCCAACACTAGTGCTAATTGGTGCCACTTGGGGAGTGGGGTAATTTTTATCTGAATGAATTTCCTAATCCACCTAAAAAAGGAACAAAGAAACAAAAAACAACCAGTGAACCAAAACAAAACAAGAACAAAAAAAACCTATCAAACCATCTTTAGAAAGCTACCACAGCTATCACAGATGGAGAGCAGAAATTTGCAGTTGGGTGCAAGGAAAGGCCAGAAGCATGACTTTGGTTTTAATCTAAGGGTGAAGGAAAATTATAGTGCTGCATAGAAGTGAGGTGGAATGTCTATTTCAGCTTCTTAAGAATGTAATTTTTATGCACTGTTTGTACTGGTTTTTGTTTTTTTTTAGAATGTCTATTTAGACCAGTCAATTTACTATTACAGCAGTTAAAAGTGAAACTACTTTGTCACATAGATTTGACCATGACTTATACTGCTGTTGCTTAATGTGACTCTTAAAAATTACAAAAATTTATGACACAGGTAAAAACATCAATATACATGTCTTATTGTTTTGGTGAATTATTATGTCTTAGTACTAGAAATAATTTGAAAGCAATACTTTTATTGGATATGAAAAAAAAAAAAAAAAAAGACAGGAAAAAAAATAGAGTAGCAGTAATATAAGAATATGGGAACATAATGTAAAACAATCAAGATGCAGCAGCCCAAAGCTATTTTCTGGTGACAGAGCTACCAAAGATATGTATGTACAGTTAGCTTACCCCAACAGAAGCAAAACATTCAATTTAAATAGCCATAAAAGTATTTTAATGAGTTCCACCTTAAAGCTGAACAGGCCTAACAGCAACTATTTAGTTATTCATGGCAGCTCAGCAGATAGGTCATAAATTCTCACCAGCTTTTAAAAGCTGGATGCTTAAAATCATATGCATTTGTGAAAGTGAAATTTTGCAATGGTAAGAGTCTACAAAAGTTCCTACCTTCAGTTCCTTGAAGGAAAGTTGTAAAAAATTCCTCTCAAATTAAGCTATTACTTCATTATTTATGAACAGACACAGCTGCAGACGGCAATTTTTCCACATTCAAGTGAAACTGCAAGCAATTTCCTTCTCTCAGAGTACTGAAATTTTTTAAAAACATTTTTTTCTTCCCAAGCTTCCCTTTCTTTCTGTGGGGATAGGGAGAGATGAGATATAATAGTTCTGTGAATTTTAAACACTTGGACATCACCTAATATGCAATAAACCTGGAATTGGAATCCACATATGTAATCTCTGAATCATTTTTGCTTTGATGCATTATTTCAGCCCTATAAATAACCCTACAAAAAGTGCATGTGATGCAAGATTGCTCACAATAGGCTGCTTATTATAGTTTTACACAGTGTGGACTGAAAGGATAACTTTTATTTTGAGACAAAAACAAAGAAAAAAAGTTAAAGTGATGACCATTCACATATCCTAAAAAACACCTGCTATTACTACACATCTCGTGAGAAATACTGTGTAGTGGACCAAAACAAGTGGGAAAAAAAAAAAAAAANGAAAAAAAAAAAAAAAAAGGAGAAAAACTCATCACAAAAAATAGAAAAATCTCAGCTTTATTGTAAACAAAAATTATAGATGTTTTTCTACTTATATGAATGTGGGAAACTCACCAAAGGTGTGACAAATGAAGATATGTAATGGTAAACCAGATTTTCAAATGTAACAGTTTCAAATGAAAGTTATGTTAAATCATATTGGGATATTCAAACATGTAAATTGTCAGTGATTGAAGAGACAGGACTCCACTGAGGTTGTAGGCAAGAATTTGTTTATTGCAAAGGTGTGAAGTCAACTAGTGTCTCTAAAGCTGGGTTTATATACTCTTATATCTTTGAAAAAAATTTTCCATCGCCAGGCAATAATCATATTATTAATGTTTCTTAGCAATATTGCTTAACCACAGGATTGCAGGTGCAGTCATTCATTATTTCCTTTAAACAACGTACCACATTCCTTTTCATTTCCTTATTTATATTTTTGTTTGAGCTGCACATGGTTTTTGCCCCACAAGATTCAGGATGTCTGGACCATCCATCATCTCCACAGCAATCCCTGTTCCATTGCCCAGCTGCGTCCCCATAGTAAATTAAACAAAATTTGAAAAGCTGTATCAGAAATTAATTTCAAACTAGAAAATTACCTGTGAAAATATGGTACAAAATATATCATTTTTTTTTTTTTAAACCAGAACTGAAATTACATTGCCCAGAGCATATTTAGCACATTATGTAAGAGACTGAAGTTACAAGCACTGAAGATCAAGGAAATCTTCCTTGGGCTTCTTAAAATATATTTTTAGGGAGACAAAACCTGAAATATATATTTTGGAAATATATATACATATAGCATAAAGTTCATCAATATCTAGGATCATAATAAGAAATGTATATTTGTTCAGATTTGATGGTGAACTCATAATGAAGTGTCTTTGCTCAAAGCTTTATTTTGACGAGGCAAAACTGATATTCAGTCTTAAAATGTTTAACTAAATTCTGCTGAAGAATCATTTGTTGAGCATATAACTGGTAGCTTATGAAAATAATTCCATCACTCCTGAGATGCTTTTGCAGTTTCTGAAAGAAATGCTTTTTGATGCCAAAGTTGGTAGTAAAGTTTGACATCTTGTTGTAGAGACAATGGGAGGAGAATATGCAAAATATTCAGCTTTATTCTGGTCAATCAGAAGAGTACCAACTTGGCCAATCTATACATTTATGAAAATAGTGTAGGAAAGGAGGTTTTCTTTCCATGAGCACCAAAACCAAACGTAAACCATAATATAGAGATGATGGACTAGAATAAAAATGGTTTCTACGTGAATTCAAATTTCACTGCTAGCTATGGTCTGCAGTGTTCAATATGAGGCCAAGAGCCAAAAACTTCACTCATTTCAACTCAGCTATTCAGTTAAGCACACACAGAGAGAAGGGGAAAAGTGTTCCATGCTGAAAGGTAAGAAACATCTTCCTTTCAACTAAGTGTTTGCTGTTCCATAAAATCATAGAGTGGTCTGGGTTGGATGGGCATCCAGAATCCTTTCGCCAATTTAGTGAGAAGAAATAACTTACGATTCTTGATCATCTTCCAAAGCTAATGAACTCAATAGAACCCAAAAGCAGCTCTAAATTTTTTTGTCCTAGCTTTAATGGCAAACTCATAATGAGGTATTCAAATCCAAAGGCATATACAGACTGCTTATTTGTCAAAATGTTGAGGAAAATAATGCCTTGGAAACTTTAAGAACTTTTTTTCCCCCTTCCACCAATGTATAAGAGAAAATACAATTGTGATAATTTTTTTGCTTGTAAAGAACATTTTATTCATGGAAAACAAGGCAAAACATTGCTTTTCTTTCCGGTACCTAAAAAAAAAAAAAAAAAA
>WEIU01015189.1:47511-67365 GCA_013389925.1 Aegithalos caudatus
AAAAAAAAAAACAACAAAAACCAACTAATTCACAGATATCTAAATGTAATAAACGATGTTATTGCAGAGTTCACAAAAAGAACAAAAGTCCTGTTATGTGACTGTGCAACAAGTCAACATAAGTTATGACTAAGAAAACTCAGAAAAAATGTAGGTAGTGTCATCAGGATTTTTACAGATTTTTTACTCAGGTATTTTTGTTGTTTGATTAATTGGATAATCTAGTTTAATAGCATTTTTGCTGTTTAGCAGCTACTAATGGTTAATCTTTATTTGATTTTTTCCTTTGATCATTTACAAATTTATGTTGTGCACACTTGTAGTTAAGTACCAGGACAGAATACTTTCTGCTTTCCTGTAAGAATGCCACATTTAGATTGTCATTGTTAAAGTCCTGTTACTGGTATTCATATGGTTTTCTACAATAAGAAATAACTAAAAAACTTTGTAACAGCCACTCAGAGCTTTAATAATAACAGTACTGTTGAAATTGCTAATAGTGCTTCGTATTAAATGCGACAATTAGGATGGAAAACTTCAAGTTACTAGTCAGGCTTTTAACATCCAGTTTGCTTGAGATTAAATAACACTTCTAGGGTAACAAATTGCTCCAGATAACTCAAAAGTCTTCCCTAAAAGCATTTCAAATTAATGAAATGAAGAAGGCTTCACAGAAAAAAATATAGAGAAAAATCTTTTATTTGTCCCCACAGACACACCAGGCCACCAGGTTAGAGGACAGAGAGAAGGGTCTCAAAAAACCACATCTTTATAGCACCTTACAGGTATGAAAATTCACACTGAGTTGTACCTATTTCCTTTCAGACTTGAACTGCTCTAACAGATTTTACTACACTGTAGCATCTTCTCTGTATCAGAACAATTATCCTGGTTGACACTAACAGCAATTATCTGCTCAGATATAATTAATGCCAAGCAACATCTCTCCTGTTGGTAGGGCTATGGTGGAAGAGAGCTGATTGCAATCCATCCTTTCTTTCAGAGCATAGTGGTGTCCCTGTCCACAGCAGAAGGCTGGAACGGGAGGATCATTAAGGTTCTTTCCAGCCCAAACCATTCCACGATTTTATGATCTCCAGAAAAACTTCTTCACGGTCTTTGGAGAAAACTGAATCATCTGAGTCTTACTTAACTTCACACTTGAAAAGCTCTTCAAAATATTACAGTGTAATATATTAACCCAGTGTAATAACTTAAAATGAGTTATTTGAACAGAAAATATTATGAATTCACTACAGTAGTACCATGTTATTTCCAATGGTAACTTAGCTTACATTTTGCTATCAGTGGAAATATCCTGCCCAGGCCAAGGACCCATAAATATCAGGTATTTAGGTTCTTCCTCCAGGCACAGATAAATGCCTTATTCTGCTTATTTATGTTACACAGATGGGCTAAAATCAGGGTAGAACCCAAATATAACAACAGATAAAAAGGTAAGATGCTAAGAAGTTTTTATATAACAATATAAACTGAAATATTTTCCTTTATTAGGTTACTTGGACTATTAGAATGTGAAAATACTAACTGGGTTAATGAAAAATCCTTACTGCTAAGAATGTTTTGTTCTGTCTATAACAAGATTTTGAGTGTAATAAGGTGTCTACTATTTGTTTATATTAGTCCCTAAAAGGCCAGGTTGTCTTGTTAGAATTTCTGTAATTAACATCATGTGAGTCTGTGAAAATCCAGGTCACATTTAGGTCCTGACAGCCAGCATTTGTACGGGCAATGGATCAGATTTGCCTTTTTAGGAAACAAGCTTTTGGTATTGGAACCCATTCCTCTTTAGCTGCAGATGTTCCTCTTATTCAGATGCTCCCCTCGGCCTGACTCATTGTTACTTTTGTCCTTTGAGGTTTGGTAGCAAACAGATGGGACAGGAACCCTGTGCTCTAGAGTCTGGATGCCCCATCCTAACTCTGGAGGCTGTGGTCAGTCTGCCTTCAGTCTGTGCAAGGGAGAAAGGCTGCAAAGACAAATTTCCTTTGCTCTCTGCGGTAGTAGGCTCACACTGACTTCCACGTTACTCCAGGAGAAGGACAGAGGTGGCTTCTGAAGGTGAAGAGTTGTGATTCTGTTGACTGTCTGGAAAAGGAGTACAGTCTTTGGGTGTTGAAGCCCTCAATGGCTTCAAACACTTTGGCACAGGACAGTTTGCTAATTAATGTGAAAGGCTCTCAAGGAGCTAAGTTGGTGGGTGTAAGAGAAAATATTTTTTGAAGGAAAAGAGAAGGATTTCTTAGAAATAAAGCAAGCTCCTTGTCATTAAACTATGCAGACAGCTCCTCCTGCTGCTTCCCCAGCCCTTGTGAAGGCTGCCCCCACAAAGCAGCAGCAATCACTTACAGTCTCTTTTCCCATTTATCTTCTGCTATCCAGTAAAGTGCTAAATGACACCTTCTTTTGCCAGCATATTCCTTGCAGCATTTCTTCCAAACTTCATGCTGCAACACTTGCCTACTATATTCTCTCCAGCAGTCTGTTCAAGTTTAGGTCTATGAGGTTTTTGGAAGATCACTGGAGACAGCAGTGAAAGCCATGCACTAATATTTAGGGGGGTCAGAAAGAGCATAGAGGACAAAGCAGTCCTTGTGTCCTGAAAGAATACTATTCATCTCTTGTGCTGAGAACACTCATAGCTGACCATAGGTAAAACTGTCCCAGTGCAAAGACCTTTTCATTTCTTTTCTGATATAGGCATAAGGAAGAAGCAAAATAAAGCTCAGGAGCTTTAGGACCATCTGTTTCAGTCTACTGATCTACTTCTGTTGCACTAAAAAGCTTACTAATTGACCCACAGTTTGGATAATTAAAGCTCATAGAATCAATCTCCTCATCACATTGAACATTTTCTTTATCTGAAAATCAGTATAATTTGTGTGCTTTCAAACCCCACAGCCTCTTTTTTTTTTTTTTTTNTTTTTTTCTTTCTTCTTTCTGCTACACAAAATGCAGGAAAAATTGAAGTAAAAGAAACAAAAGTGAGATTTTCCTTAAACTAATTCAGTGTGAGTAGTTTATGACTATATATGATGTACAGGGCTTACAGAGCTATCATTTATAACCTTGGATACTCATTCTCTGTCTGCTATCATTTTGTTAAACCAACTAATGTGTTTTTTAACTTTCTCCTGGGATTGTAAAAATGTAAGCTCAGTTGACTTTTTATTTCACTATTGATCAGGTTAACAGTACCAGATGAATCTTCCTGTCCACAGCACTGAGCAGATTTATAGTTTTGTCCAAGACAAATGTTAAATGTAATTTGAAGGTCACTGGAAGTGATGAAGTAGTTGCTGGAAAACACTTTATATCACTTTACTTTTAAGCAGTCTTCTTCCAGATGAAACTGAGAGAGATGTAAGAAATTGATTGCAGAGATGAACAGAATATTTAATGTTAGAAGCAGCTCCATTAACAGGCTGCGTATGAAACTTGTGCTACACTGCTCCCTCACCAAATTTAAGCAATGAGATATATAGAGGGTAAACATCTGGAAACCATAATCTTCAGAATGTATTAAGCATCAAACTGACAAATTTAGTCAATTTCACGACACAATGTTGCATCTATGACCTATTCCATTATCTACGTAGAGTATGTATTATCCATATATCTAGACTAATTTTTACTTTCATCTTTTGAATTCTTCTTTAACCATTCAGGCTTATTTTTGCTGAGAGTATTTTTGCTGAGACTTTTTGCTGTTCCACCATGAGTCCTTTTCACAATGACATTGTATTTTATGTTATTGACACCTATTGTCATGCTCTCCTTTTATTCCAGGTAGTCTATTGATGAAATACCCTCTCGCAATGAAAGAATCATTATAAAGTACTTGACCTGTAGTTTAGAAAGCAATGAGTGCTCATCTGTATTTTTCTTTGGATTCTGGTTCCTTGGTTTTCTTTTATGAATACCACCTTAGGGCAGTAGGAAAAACCTTATTTAGATAAGCTACATATTCAGTTTTAACCTGATACATGTTCCATCTTGGAGAAAAGAAAAATTGCTCTGGATCTATCTGAACTTCAACAAAACTACACTGTCTGTCTTTTCCATTTTATTCTCTTTCAACATGAATAGATTAATAAATCTTTCTGTCATAATTCCTAAATGTAGGTACCATGACCTGTAATTCTTTTGCACTCTTTCCCACTCACTTCTTAATAGCTGATACAGAATTTAATACTTTCTTTTCGTTTTTCAAGTCTTCTGTCTTCTATGATCTCCTGAAGAGAAAAAGAACAACGTTGAAGTTCTATAATTCTCTATGGATATGCTTTTTAAAAACATTTTAAAATAAGTTTATATTCAATTCACTTATCTAAATGTTCTTCACCCTACTTTTTTCAAATTCTCCCTGACATACTTAACCTTGTGATAAAACTCATTTTGTGAAGTATCTGGTCAAAACTACCTTTTTCTTTCTTTCTTTTATAGTAAAAATTCAAAGAAGTATTGAGTTTAGTCTGTTGTGCATAATCTCCTTTTTGTTCTCCTTTCCTATTGAATATGAGATTTTTGCTCCCTTTTGATTTCATTTTCTATTGTGTTTAAAAAACTTCCTCTTTTATTTTATAGCTAGCCTTTTGGTTATTTTCATGTTCATTCTTCTGTCACTTCATCATACACACTCTTTGGGAACAGCATTTTTTTCAGTTGGCAATTTTTCCCTGTTTTTTTTTTCTCTTTAACATAGATGCGTGTCTGATTAGATTGGTAGTTTATTGAATTAGCTCTCTTTCTTTTGAAATACACAATTCTGATTGCTGTCCTTTTATGCTCTTACTTTCAGGATCTGCCAGTTCTCCTGTAGTACAGCTTAACAAGTATAAATAACACCCTCATGTATATAGAATACATTTATAGATTGCTCGCTCACCCCCATCAGATTAGGTTCTGTAGTAGTAAAAGTTGCTGTCCTTTCTCTGCTGATGTGGTGTGTCTTTGCCCTGGAATGACAAATATAGTTGTACAATTGCTTCCATGCAAATTACTTTCATCTGTTTTGCTTTAGAAATTAAAGACATAATAAATAAGCTATTATTTTACATTTGTTTTTGATTACCAGAAAGTACTGCATGAGAGTTTGTATATGTGGAGGATATGGATATGTCCTGAATGCCATGGAAAACTAGTGGAGCCAGCTCCAGACAGGAGCTGTGGCCTCTAGAGAGGAGCTCATGCTGGAACAGGGTTTGTGGGGAACCTGCATCCTCATGGAGGACTCACACTGGAGCAGATTCTTCCTGGAAGACTATATTCCATGGAAAGGAGCCATGCTGGAGAAGTGAAGAACTTGCAGAAGATCATGAAGGACTGTATGCTAAACTAATTTTCTCAAGCTGAATCTGTTTTGTCCATGATAATGACTGTTGTAATGGGTGAATCATCAGCCTGTCCCTGCCACAGCCCACAAGATGAATTCATTCTATCTGCTCTCCCTCTCCTGCTGAGGAGGTGGGTGACACAGCATTTTGCTGGGCACCTGACAGCCAGAAAGGGTTAACCAATCACAACAGAACAACACTATAGGCATTTTTGGTTTAGGACTCGTTTGCTTGGAACTACATGTCTTGCCAGAAGAGTTGCTAGATGGAATGTCATGTATAAAAAGAAACGGAAATTTTAACTGAAATTTAAGGTTTTCATGTTTCAATTAATCTTGCAGTATTTGTAGGTCCCTGCCAAATCTTGTATGATGGAGCTGAAAGTTTAATAATATTTTATACTCCTCTTTATAATCCTCTCCTTGAGTTTCACTAGTAGATGACTACCATCACGTCAGTCTCCTATAAGGAAGATAAATGACTGGCCAGAGTAATTAGTAAAGCAGCTTAGAGTGAAGATGAAATAAAGCCTTGCCAAAAGGCAGCATTGGTATTGACAATATATCTTTAAAATCTTTGACTTGGTTCCAGTTAGGCTACATGCTTCCTGAACTGGTTGTCAGATAGGATCCACTCACTCAGAAAGGGAACTTCAGCCATCTCATTCTCTTTTTCTGATGCTAGAATACCACAGAAAAACTCATTATCGGGACATAAAGACTCTCTCATGTGGTTGATCTGGTCATAGTTTTTCATTTGGTCTCAGCACAACATAACAGTTCTTAATCTTGAAGGACAAGGTACATGGATGAGACTAATCAACAGTCATCTTATTTATGAGGTATCTGTCACCTCCTTTCCTTCCTGTAGATCTGGTGTTTTCCTCCCACAAGGGTACTAATACCATCCTGATATTTTGTTTTCATTCTAAATATCCCTATTTATAAAATCCCCACTATCCTTGACACCGGAGCCCCCCCAGAGTCAATGGGTATCCTGTCTTCCTGAGGTATCCCATTTCAAAGTACATTTCATAGTGTGATCCTGCTACTTATGTATGCTCAGGTATGAATTTTTGGTTTGTGGGGTTCTTTTTGGTCTTTAATTCATTAGGGGTTGTGGTGGTCAGGATTGGGGTTTTTGTTTTTCTTTTTTTTTTCTTATCCTAATGGCAACAAAACACACCCTTTGTTTCAGGTTAATTCCCCAGATCCTTGTAGGAGGTGGGCCCTCGTGTTCCACGTAGAGCTTGCATCAGTGCTGAATTTGTTTCCATTCTACACTACTTACATAAAAAGCCCATGCTACCAGAAGGTTAAAAACAGAGACCAGAGGTGATTTAGTTATATATATGAAGAAATTAATGAAATGTAGCTTGTCTTTTGAGTTCAGTCACTGAATTTTCAAAATAAAACTTTCCTTAAATTTCCTAAAAAAAATAGAATTACAGTTTTTAATATAAATATGTTGTGGTTTTGTTGTTAGACTGGAATTTTTGCCTGGTTTTATTGGGAAATTTTCTCTCAAACTTCATAGCGTTTGTGCTGTTGAGAAAAAGAAATCTACATTATTTATGTTGTGCCACGATGCCTCTGTTTTCCTCATATTGGTGTATGATTTGAAAAACTCTCATAGTTTTCAGTTGCAGTGACTGAGTCAGTGTTTAAATGTAACAGCTGGTACTGTATGTCAGCACCTGTAGTAAGTAACACTTTTAGTGATGTACTTGTCTGTCTCAATAAACATGTTCATTTGAAACTGTCATTGAGAGATGCCATGATTTATTACAGCTTGCGTTCCACTGGAATAGAATAAGCACAGCTACACAACAGAATGGCTGCAGGGAAACTGTAGTCTTCTTTCTTTAGCTTACATTTCATTACATTATTCCACTGATAAATCTTCTGATAGGTCAGAAAATTACTTGTTTCAGTTATATTTCATAGGAACTGATAACTAGTATTCTAATTTACAAGAATTTAAAAATAAAAAAACCCTATATGGAAACTTAAGTGGGAAACTGAAACTTTATGAAAAGTAGTAATAAATATTTTTATATTCACTTTTTAAAACTGAAATTTGGAGATGCAATTCAGCCAGCTCTTTTCTCAGCCCACATCTTCTAGCACTCTTGATCCTGCAGTCAGTTCAGGATGACCTTTTATACTGAGTTTGTTTTTCAGAATAAGACATTGAAGGAATTTTCCATTTTAAAAACTAAGGTCAGAGAGAGTACAGAATAATCAGCCTAAGCAAGTCTAGTTTCATTATTCAATGATTTGTCCCTACCCATCTCTTCTGAAGGTTATGATTCAAGGGATCTGTAAAAAATCTTGACTGAACTGAGGATGTAGCAGAGTGGAAAATGGAAGAGGAAAAAGGAATTACAGAGGAGGTGCTATGAAATTGTTTAGAAATAGAATAGAAAAAATCAGTGAGGACAGAAGAAAATGGTAACAGAGGTGGGTTGGGCAGGAGCAGTGAATATTCAAATTTTGTTTTTTAAAAAGAGCCCTAAACAATGAAGAAAATCACGCAGACAGAAAAAAATTACTAACTACTGGTTAATACACTGGCTATAATACTGGCTGACTATAATAAGTATATGAAAACCACATACGAATATTTTTCTGAAAAAAATATGCCAAGACAGATGTAGAAGGGAAACTATGAGCATTTATGTTGTACAAAATATTTTAAAAATAGAACCTGCAATTGATCTAAACTGAATCAATTTAACAGAGATATGAGCAAAAACTTATTTCATTCTGCAGTTAAAAAAACTATTTTAATAGGTAATTCTTTAGAATTCGTAGACCAAGTGACCCAGTTCTTCAAGTTTTCTAGCAATTAAAATTATTCTTCTTCCTTATCATTGTTTTTCATATATTTTTGATATCTCTAAAATTTTGGAGATTAATTAACTTTCTTTTTATCTTAAGGTATACTTTGTTTTATCTTTTGATAAAGCTTAGAGACTTCTTCAAATGCTGTTGTATAAATTAAAATCTTTAATTATTTTAAAGAAGATACACTGCTTGCCAGAACACAATCATAATAACAATCTAACTTCCTGAAAGCTGGGATCTATAGTCAGCAGTTCAAGAGGATATGAGTGAATTAATAAACTCAGAAATGTACACACAAATGAAAAAAGGAACAGAAGGGAAAGTGTTTGAAAAGGAAAGAGGAGGTAAACTTAACAATTAAAAAAATAAAAAGGCACAAGCCCAAAATCTTTAATAAGATGATACTGTGTTAGATTATGGGGACAAGACTGAGGAAAATGTATAATCTGGGAGAAATTTGATAAATCAGTAGAAATCAAAGGGAAAAGGCTGAAGTAAAAAGATGATACCTGCTGGTACCTGGTGCATCCTTGTCACACAGGGAGGGTGCAAATACAAAATGTACACTCTTCAAACCAGTGACTGTGTGTATTTAGGAGAGATAATATAAATTGTTTTACATCCCTGATCTGACATGGAGAATCAAATTCAAGATTTTTTTCTATTGACTTAGACTATGTTACTAAGATTTTCATGTCTGTGGACATAGGTCCTTACAGCTGAATCAAAGAGAAATACTGTATGACAAACCATTTGAGTGGTTACTTGCCTGTGAATTTTTGGCTTAAGCATTTGATTAGGAAAAGCATGTTAAAAACCTCTTTTCATATCTTTGTTGAATGAAAATGTCAGAATTCAGTTACCTATAGTATTGATGTGTCAGCTTCCTTTCACATGCAAAAGAGCTAAAGTTAAAAAAAAAAAAAAAAGGTAATTGCTCATAATGGTGGAAATAAATTCAAAACAAAACTCTCTTACTAAGCTGGTGTGTTACCAGCTAAGAAGTAAACGTAGGAAGAAAAATGGATAAATATGTAATAAAAAAAAATGAAGAACCACCAGGAAAGTGAAGTTTTTCTTCAAATATTTTGATTGAGCTGGTCATTGAACACTGATTTCTGTTAATTGTTTTGAGTCTGTTGCTGTACATAAATCAGAAGCAGAATCTAAGATAGAATAAGATTTCTGCCAAATAACAGCCATTTTGCTGTGTTCCATAACTTTATTTAAAGAGATTGCAATAAGGGTCAATTACACCAAGTTTATAGAAGGAAACAATAATACATTTTATCATAAGTCTAAGTGATGCATCACAAATGTGATACACATCTACCCTTTGACAATGATGGGCAGGGGAGAAGAAACAATGTCAGATCATTTTTGAAAGTGAGACCTGGGAAAAAGGAGTTAGATGGTCACTCTTCATTTCTCCTGTGAAAATGGCACAGAAATCCTCCACAGGCACTTCTAAAATGACATGACAAACACCCTTGGGCTTCAGTACATGGACTTGGTGTGCAACAGAGCTGAAGAGGGGATAAAGCATTTTCTACTGCTCCTTGTACATCCACAAAACCCCACTCTCAACATCCAGCACCCATTTCAGCTCCAGGAAAGAGCTGCTTGCATCCACTTCTCAGAATCACAGGATATCCTGAGTTGGAAGGGACCCATGGGGATCATCAAGTCCAACTCCTGACCCTGCACCTCACCATTCCCGAGAAACACATATGTGCTCTAGAGGTTCTTGAGCAGGTCTGGTGCTGTGACCCCTTCTCTGTGAGTCTGTTCCAAGTGCCCAACCACCCTCTGGATGAAGAGCCTTTTCCTAATATCCAACCAGCTGCACAGTACACACAACCAGGACTTCCCCATCCCATCCCAGGTGCAGGATCTGTCATCAGCACCACCTTGTGTGAGCCCACTGGAGATGTGACAGCAGTGCTTCACTCCAGGATAAACCCTGGGCGAAAATACATAGACACGCATAAAAGCAGACAACATTCCTTCCTCTCCCTGTGTGCCTCCATTTCCAAAGCATGTGCTTCAGCCCTTCCCACCTTTATACACACGTAGCCTGTCACAGATCCCAGTTCCCAGCACACCGTACACTGATCCCACGTGCTTTCCTGAAATGGAGCCTTTGGTAGCCTGTCATTTATCAAAACATATGACAGGTCATTTGAATAATTTCATAACGTCTTCTATGTATTTTACTGATGAGGGTTTCTTATTTTCAAAAAATATTAGATTTTGTTTCCTTTCTTTCCATAACAGATATGAGGAGGAGGAGAAAATATATGTTGGTAAGAATTTTCAAATAAAAAGCACTCTTACTCTTCAAAGACCAAATATGTACATGACAATATATTCTGTATGAAAAACAGCAATGCAGCCAAATAAACTAATGACATATACATAAGTTTTACACATAACTCAAATTAATTTTATTTTAGTGCATGAGCAAAGACTTTAGCACATGACTTACTTTTTTACTATCTTCTTTGCTCTCCACTAAGCTGCAGAGGTTTTTAATGTGCACAGCTCAGTAAGATATGTCAAAAAACGGTACCTCAAGTTATCTTCCTATAATTACATGAAAAATGTAATGTAAAATATAAGTGGAGGAAGGAGCTGTGACACATGAAAAAAAATCCAATGTGAAGGGAAATTTATTCTCCAGAAGTACATTCATGAAGTGTTAAAACTAATAAGCACCAGCAGTTTCCTTGACTCTAAAATGTTTGTTACTTTTGTCTTGATTGTGGCCTGTTACACCTGTACTATCAACAGAAATAATTGATCAGACACTAGAGTCTTCAACCCATCTGGGATGCAAGACCTCTCTCCCTCTATTCAAGATGTTATATTTCTGACTGATGTAGCAGATTCCAATGTTGATCTCCCACACGTAATTTAAGTGCTAAATTTTGCACATTTCCAGTGTTAAAAATGTGTTAGTTGAATATGCAGATTACAAGATTAAATCTAACCACTCGTGGAAGAAAAAAATAGACCAGAATAAACCAGTACTGCTTGCTCTGATTCTTGATCCTAAACTTTCATCACAGTGATTATTACTCAGTGTTTAGTCCTTTATCTCTTTAATGTGAGTTGTCGATGGAAGTATTTTTAAGAGCTTGTACTATTTTAGCAAGAACCTACTTTTCAGGATGTAGGTGTGTATATATATATATACACATATATATGTATATATGTCTCAGAAGACTAATAAGCAGACAGTGTACTGCTGTGCCCCTGGGGACACATTACAGTACAATTCTCTTTTTCAGATGGTTTCTTAATGTGGGACTCCATTTTGATGTGATTCTGTCAAATCACTGGGTTTTGATTTGCATTCTGTCAAATCACTGGATATGCTGCTTTATTCTTTGAAAGCTTGCAATTCTGTATCCAGACCTTCCTGTTCTGGACATTGCTAAGAGAAAAGAAATAGTATGCTAGGCAATATATTTGCCTGATTACTCATGTCAGAATTAAGATGTAACTGTTTCATCAACTTGAGAGCTATACACAAAATCAGTGGTAACTCAAAGCACACTGAAGCCTAAAACAACACAAGGTATTATGTATACATCCATTAGCTCCCTTGTGTACACAACTTCTCACTTCCCAGGTATTTCGTTCTTCTGGGAGAAATGAACTGTCAAAATGAGCAGAATTTCAAAGCAATCTGCTTGGGTAACTTTGCTAACTACGGGCAGTTTGCTGCAATTTGTTGGCTGTATTTTAAGGAGACAGGAATGGAACACAGAAGACAATGGTGGCTGTGGCCCTCTGCTTTTCCCAGAAGACCTAAAGGAAGCTGAAGCCTGAGTTCACTAGAGTTGTTCTGTGCACTACAGAAAATCATTTAGTACCCCATACATAACACCTCACACAACAAGACAAAACAACCTCAGTGTGCCAGTAGTTGAGAGCAGGAGCAATGAAGGAAGAGCTGTTCTTTACCAGGACCCAAAAGGAAACAGAAATTCCTCTGTGCTGGTTAGGAAAGGTGCACTTTACAGAGGCAAAGAGACAAAACAAAGAAACAGAACAAAAGAGCAATTGCATCCATCCTCAATGAAAGGAAAATTCCCTCCTGGCCCTGCCTGCCTGGCAAATTCATTTATCTCCAGAAGGTGAGCAAAGACCTCTAAACAAACAGCTAAAAGAGTTCAGTGGCACTACCTCACAAAAACATTTGATTTCTAGCTGTAAAATGTAATGCTTCAGAGAAAGTAGAGGAATATCCACTTCCAATAAAACAATACAAAAGCTCAAAGGTGAAATTTTACAGTACCTTTCCATCTAGATCAAGTGAGGGAAAGACAAAACTGTAACAATAGTTTAAATTATTTGGGACTCTTAAATGAATCTCATTGCACAGATTTCATTTAATTAAATCTTCTGTATTCTTCCTCCTTTTGAAAAAAAAATGTTTGGAGTGCAACAGAAGTGTAGAGAGAATTAGCTCTGTATTAGTGCTAAAGACAAAAAATTATCCTAGTAAAGCTAGTCTAACTTTTTCAGTGCCAAATTTTGCCATGTCATATACCATATATCACTTTTTCTTTTCTTTAATAGCAATTGATTAGCTTTTCTCTGAGTTCCTTGAAAAAAATAGCTCAGTGGTTTAATAACTGTTACTGTTGATCAGTTTTGATATTTATTGAATTTTCCTTTTCGAAGTTTGTCGGGTTTTACCTTTTTTTTTTTAGTATTCCTAATAATTCTTGTTGGTTTCTGTATGACTTCCTTCTCAGTATTTTCATCTTAGACTTCTTGCTGAATGTTTCTTTGAATGTTGTTTAACTTTTAACATTCATATTTGCTTAGTTCTCTTTTTCCATAAGTCAGTCACTCCAACCTACTAAAACCCATTTTTTATTGTTCTCTGTTTCATATATCTCTATAACTAGTAAATAACAAATCTTCTGAATTAAATAAAAACGTAGTCACTAGTCATTTACATTTCATCTATTTCCCAATACACACAAGGAAGTTTCTTGGTCAGTCAGTTGGATTTGGTTTAACTCCAGAGTTGGGTCTATTATCCATGCAACAAAACTCCGGTGACAATGGCATTAAAAAGGTTACATATCAATCTGTCTATCTATCTATCTATCTAGTAGACAATGAGCTTAATCTACTATCATATTCTGTTTAAGAGACTACATACATCTTACTTTCTGTCATCTTTCTCAGCTGTTCACTAGATGTTTTGTCACTTCTTGCCATGCTGCTTCTCTTTTTGCATAGTGTAATTTAATGAGGACACAGAAAGGCCTAGAAGCCTTACACATGCAGCCATTAAATACGTTCCAACCATCATTTTGGTTTAAACACCAGTTTTAGTTCCTCAGCCAAGTCCTTATCATGGGATTCTATTTACATAATAGTCATATAAAGGTGATTAACACTACAGGTGCATCAATACTTACATCTAAATAGATAATGGCCAGAAATTTTGCTCAATGGATCATTTGATATTACTATCATTACTAATAATAAAAAAAAAGGTAGCTTGCTGTGCAAGGCATATCATCAATTTTATTGGAAATAAAAACAGGAAACAGAGAGGAACTGTCCATTCTGGAAACTGGCCTGCTTCTTTTTTGATGAATAGTTATCCTTGGGAAAATGATGATGTACCACCATTGCATAGGGAAGAAACATAAATTCAAGGCCTAGTGAGAAGCTGAAAATCTCAGAAATGCCTGGTGTGTCTTCAGGAGGAAATGGACTGACTTCGGATGGGTAATCAAATTCTACCACAGCATGTAGATAAAATGTGTTACGAGAACAATAGCAAATCTGTTTGCCAGTCTGCTGTTTTACTTACAAGTTATTGTCCTAGGACAGCTGTATGTTCAGTCAGTGACTTCTCACAACAGGTTTTAAGTTTTAAAATCCTTCAGAGAAACAAATACAAAGTGACTAAGAACACTTACAGATGTAATTTAAGCCAAATGTTAACATCATTTGCCATGGAAGGCAACTTCATATTGCAGAAGTTTTCCCAGGGCCCCTCCTGAGGTGCAACCTGATAACAAATTATGTAGCACCACTGAACGCAAAAATCACATCCCAGTTTACTTCAAGTTCTGACTAAGATAAAAAACAAACCTTAAAAACCTGTGACTATCTCTGAAAATAGCTGACATAAGCAACATAAGGTGAATATGTAATTAGCATGAAATTCATACCTTCCTTTGGGTAAATTTGAAGATAGAAAAAATCCATAATTATTATTGATTTCTGTTTGTTAGTTTTGGCAGAGATCAAAACAACATTTTTTTTAGTCACCTTAATAAAATCATTAAAATACAACATAGAAAAATTGTGGAGTTGTGGTAAATACCTCTATCTGTCAATCCAGAAAAGAACCTTTTGTTGTTTTGTTATCAACTGTTGTTTTGTTGTTTTTGTTATCTTACTTTCATGTAGCTAAGAGCATATATAACTCTGAAAGTGTAGAAAGCAATAGCAAGAGCTAGGAAACACTGTTGTTGTTGTTGTTATTGTTATTATTAATACTATTTTTTAATACTTTTTTCTTCCTAGTTTTGACCTATTGACAATAAACATTCATTGAATGTTTATAGTCATTCTGCAACTGAAAATAGTTGCAGAACAATACATATCTTAAAATATTTGATTTTGTTTGGGGCTTTTCTTTTGTTCTACTAGTAAAATGAAAAAGAGAGGGTTTTTTATTTTTTAAAATAACATAGGAAAATTTTGATTTCTTGCTATAATTCAACATAATTATTTGTCTTTAGACAATTAATGCCTACTCAAATTGGATTGAAGGCTTGAACAAAACTTTTCTTGCAAGTTGTACTACTTTTGATCTAATAGAAAATATCTTCATGTGACATGCTTCAGGTTAAAGAAAGACATTCCTAGGCCAGTTCTAAAGTGTTAGGAGGAGGCATGTGTATAATAGTACCATTCTCTGCACATAAAATGGTGCCAAGAGAAGCTGCTGTAATAATGGTAGTAAAAATGGAAAGAAAACAGAATGTAGGGAAAAGAAAAGGGAGTTTGGGTGTTCAGCTGATTTAAAGGGCCCAAATGAAATAGCAGCCAGCGGCACTTTCCTGTTTTCACACTTAGCAGAGGTACTGACCCTTTGACTTCAGTTATGGAGCTTTCCTACAATGCTCTTCTCTTTGAAAGGTTAATAGATAAAGACTATGTAGTGTTCTCTCTTTAAAACCCCTTTTAACTTCTCATCAGGTACAGTAATTCTAACATACAAGAGTAGCAGGCATTACTCCTGTAGTTTAGAAACCTGCTGTAGAAAAGCAGGCAGCAATTCAGGGCCAATGGGCTTTGTGTCTATTGAGATTCACAGCCAACACATCTTTGCTACATTTGTCCTGCTAGAGGCTCTTATGTGGTAGTTTCATTCCTTTAGTGTTTCTATGGAAATGCCCATTTTCCCAGCAGACTCAGGCTTTTAGAACCTAGATTGTGCAAAATATGTTCAAGAACACATTGAATTATTTTTTCCTTTTTTTCTATTTCAATTTTAAATATAGACTTGAAATTTGGACTTAGCTACAGTAAATAACTCAAATTTTCAAAACCTGTGACCATATTCTGACCATAGCTGACCTCTGTAAAGTGAATTTGTAAGTAGTATGAATTTCATACCCTCTTATGGGCAAATTTGAAGATAGAAAAAAAATTGCATAATTCTTATTATTGCTTTCTGGTTTTTAATTTTTGGCAGAGATCAAAATAATATTTTTTCAGTCATCTTAATAGAATTATATTTTAAAAATAATTAAAACCCTTCCATTATAATTTTTTGGATGTGACAGGTTATTCTACCTATATTTTTTCCATTGGTCAGATGCTGACTATGCCAATAAAAATTATGCTCAAAATCAAAATAATTTTTAAAAAAACTGTTGTTGCTGCTAGAAGAATCTGCCAGGTACAGATCTATGAGCATCATAGTAGACCAAGTAGTAGCATGTTCTAATGGACTGGAGATATAAGTATAGTCTTTTTTGGCCAGTGTCTGCTACCCAGCACTATCTCTTGGCATGAAGAGAGGAAAAATGAGATAGGGAAAAGGAAATTAGTAAATCCTCTCTGTATGTCATTTAAAAATGCATAATGATCAAGATTTTAGCAAAATACAGTTGACAATGTACAAAATATGCTGATACTGGTAGAGATTCTTTAGAAGAAAGCAAGAAATAAGGAAAAATTCTGTATTTTTATGTGTCAATACCTCCACTAATGGAATGAAGAGAAAAATAAAATAGATCATATTTTAATCTGTTTTGAAATCTTGTGCAAAATCTGTTAAATTAATTGTAAGACGTATTAAGATGAAAGACAAACAGACATTAATGTTTACTATACATTGAAATTATATCATTTATCTGTTTCACAACAAAATTTTAATTTTGTGTGAGTCTATTAGGGGTAGCATTTTAAACTCCAGTTAAGTGTTTCCTTCAACAACAACTAAAATAATTACAAACCCCATTCTCACTGAAACTTTGCTAACTACAGGTTTCCTGGATTAGCTAATTTCTACCACAAAGCTGATGTCCAACAGCTTTTCTGGAGGAAGGAAGAGTACCCTGAGTCTCAGCACATATGAGTGTCCAGCCACAAGAGAAGAAATTATGTTAAGTCCTCTTATCAGGCAGTTGTAAAGAATTTTAGTGCAAAAGCATTTAAAAGCTTGCATCTGTGTTGAGGAATTCATGAGGAAGAAATGCTTGAAAATAAGATGTACCATTGCTCCAGCAATTGCAGCAATAGCAACGTGAATGGAGTTTATATCTGCAATCAGGATTTGTGTATCTATTTAAGAATGTCAATAGTATTCAGTAAAGCAGCTGAGAGCTTCCTTGCCTTTAGACTGAAAATGTGTATGTGACAATTTAGGTTACCATGTTAATTTAGTATAGTTATCTGATTCCCTTTCCTAAAAGCCTTTGAGCAGCAAATATTTTCTCTTGGTATCAATAAATTATTTCTTGTTAGTGATATGAAGACAAAATTAGAAATAAGTATTCATTATAATTCCCCAAAAGCTGTTTGAGTTAGTTGTATTCTATTTTCTTCAGGAATGTGCAGATGTATATGAAATATAATCAAAATATAGTCACGAGATGTTTTTTTCCATTGCTTCCTCTTTAGATTAAGTCTAAAGTATACTAAAACTTTATAGGAGTTTAATATGCTAATCATTTAGTCCAAAATTTTCCCTTTTCAGTAGCTTTCTAATTAATGGATTAAGGTTGTATCAAGTGAAACGTATAGGAAAAAAAAAATGTTTTCCTAATAGTTGGGCTGGCATATGGTAGAAGGACCTTCATACAGGAGAACAGTTGCAAGGGAAAATAAGAATTCCTACAGCAAATGTATAAAGCTGAGGACAAAGCATAGTGGGATTTCTTTCTTCTTTTTATTTGTGTCTTTCCTGCCTTCTAGCACAGAGGACATTCAGAAGTTCTGTCTGTAATATATTATTTAATATATTTCCTTATTTTCTACAGCACTTCAAAAGCACCAAGTGTGTCTGGTCCATGTTGAAATTCTGGGAATGTTGTATCATGGAGAAAAGTTCCACTGGGACTTTGCTCTAGAGATTTTTGTCTAATTGGTCCCTGAGGTGACCAGGCATATAAAATAGTTGCTAACATAAGGCAATACCAAGAGAATATTTAAGAAACACTAAGAATTATTATCATCTTCCCTTTCCTTCCCTGCAGTGACTGTGGATTTTTTAAAGAATCGAGGGGTCTCTGAGAGGCTGAGGTGAGAGAGCAAGAGCACCTTCCTTGCCCTGATCCTCTTCCTTCTCACCTGTATAATTTAATAATTACCTTAATCAGATCCTGTTTGAGTGATTTAACCTCGTGGTGCAAAGATGCAGCAAGAAGCGTAGGGAGGCCATCCATCCCCTGATTAGTACAAGGGGTTGTAGGGGCCCAACTCCTCCACGGTCGCTCTCAGGAGCATCAGCCCTGGCTCAGGTCAAGGAAGAGTCTGTGTCATACAGAAACCTTCCTACTTCAGCAGCCGCAGGTATGTCAAGAGAGAAAAATAGATCAAGTGATACTCAGAAATGATCCTTCACCCAGCAAGTTCTGCTGGCCACTGTTTTGGCTTTGGGGGTTTCTTGAACCTGCTGTGCGTTTTCTCCTTAAAAAAGATTGAATGCTTGTCCAGTCCTCCATCAAATATGTGTGAACTGTCAGGATCTACACTACCTCAGCAGGGGTTTACATAGGTGTGTTTCTGTGTGAAAAGCTGTCTTATCTTACTGTTTTCAGCCTTGTTCCCCCTACTTTCATCTTTTCACTAGTAGGCTCCTGGTGCCTGTGTTGGAAGACATGACAAATAATCTGTGCTCCTGAATTTTATAAATCTCTCATACCATATTAAGCTTAGTGTTCTGATTAGGTGTTCCTAAACAATTTTTCCCCAATTTATTAATTCACCTTAAGTCAGGGAAATCAATGCTTCAAAGAAAAATGAACCATGGACTTATCTGGTGGGTTAAAGATTTTTTTCAGATGTGTTGCTACTGTTTCTTAGTAGCTTCTATCAGTCAAATTTATTTTTATCAGCTAATGAGTTTTGAGATTAAGTGTTCATAGAACTATCACAGTCCCAAGATACGGTTACATCTTCCAATAATTATGTAGCTTAGGAATTATTACTTATGCACCTTTCATTTATGTGTATGTCTATGACAAATTTTATTATTTGTTCTACTTGCTTTTAGGATTAAAATTTTCTTTCTTTCAATCTTCAAAAAGTTTATTTCTTTCTGTCAATCTTCATCTTTATCAGTAACTTGATATGATTGGAAATCTTTCCTTCTTATTAACCCTTCTACATGGTTTATTTTGATGAGTGTATAAGTTTATCAGTTTCTCATTTCATTTAAAACAATTATTTAGCTGTATCAAAAGTAAAACATTTCTCTTGTCCCCTGATTACTTGGTTTCTTTAAAGCTTTTACATTTTTTTTTTAGGGAAAGCCTCTTGAAAAGTAAGTCTACTAGGTTTTTAACCTCGTAAAGAAATGAAAGAGGTTTTTTCCAGCAATCTAACAGGTAGTGGCTTCTTTTTGCCTGAGATTTTCATTGATACACCTTTCATTTTCATAGACATTTGGTTCATTTACTTCAATTGAGTTACCAGGATAGTACCTGGGACTTTTGTTCCTTTTTTTAAATTTTTTTTTTTTTTTTTTTTTTTTTTTTTTTTTTTTTTTTTTGTGCAACCTTTGTCACTTCACAAAAAAATTGTGCTAAATACAATGTTAAAGATCTTTCAAATAAAACTTCATTTTATAACTTAATTCATACTCACTGCAGGTTCAGGCAGACCTGCTGAGCCTTCCACAGGCTGCTCGAGCACAGATCAGTGGATTTTTCTTCTCCATGAACACACACACACACACACACAAAAAAAAAAAAAAAAAAAAAAAAAAAAAAAAAAAAAAAAAAAAAAATTTGCTACATTTCTTCAGCAGTCTTTCCTTTTTGAAGGTTCATTTTATACTTCTCATCAGCTGACTACATGTACAGGCTGCAATATTTTTTACTCCTGGTAGATTAGGAAACAGTATTTATCAACTTTTTTTTTTTTTT
>WEIU01015189.1:77262-90301 GCA_013389925.1 Aegithalos caudatus
AGTCTTAAAATTCTATGATTCTATGAAGTTTCAGCACATTTCACTTTGATCAGAATATATTAAGCAAGCAGAGTTTTGTGAACTCACTTTTGTAAAAACTTGAGGGTTTTATACTGGTGCTGAAAGTAATGTCTACTACTGATCATTTTTATTATTAGATCCAGAAAATAACAGTAGAGAAAGAATATTTTTTATTAAAATTTTCTTTATATATCCTCTGAAGTATTTGTGTGAAAAATTGTCTATGGGGGTTGGGGTGTGATTAAACTGTTTTAAAAATACATCTGACTGTTTTTTCAAAGTGAAAAATGCACTGAAAATTAAGATTGGTCTCATTAGTTATGTCACTTCTAGTCACAGTGTCACTGCTAAGGAAGTAGTAATTAGGTGTTGGACACTACCAAGTCAGTATGCACCCTTCAGCACCTGCACCTATAGGTTTTCTGACCAAGAAAATCAATCCTGAGATAAACAGGAAAATACATGCTAATTATCAATGTATAAATCAATAACAAAATAATTTTGGAAGCTGACAGTAGTAAAGATAAGAAAAATGTTTCAGATATTTTTTCCATATTTCTTGCTGCAGAAAATCACATAAATTCTCTCAGGAGACTGGTTAGACTGATATTGTGCTGAGCTAAAGCTGTCTCCGTGAAGTGGGAGAATACAACCTTTGGAGACATAAGAGTCTCACGACTGTGGATGTATGCATGTTTACACTAGTCATACATTTGTTCACATGATCATTTTAAAGATTTAGTTTATGCAACAGTTTATGAAATATCCAAGCAAAAGCTTGTAGTAAAGTCCAAAAATTTTTTATGCTAGCTTGAAACGAAGTCTTTGTCCAAAATTGCCTTTGGAGAATCTAAATATGTTATAGAATGAAGGTTTAGCTCCCTAGATCATGTGCTTTTTAAATGCATATCAGCTTTTAGTAGTCCCAAAGAGAGCATTTCCTGCTAAATTTATAAATAGCAATAACCCATTGTTATTCAGAAGGACTTCTGGCAATGACATGCAAACTCATGGCTTTTCACAACTGTCTTTTCAATTTCAAGATATTAGATTTTCTACATATAAGACAAGCCCCATAGAATACCTGTTCATGAGAAAAATACATTATTTTCTGAAGTCTGTGATAAAGTATTTGGGTATTACTATGAAAAACACAACTACAATGAGAACTTTATAATGTCTGTTTAGTTTTATATTCCCTTTGGATGAGTTCATTGACATGATGTTGCCGTTATCTCTGTCAGCAGTACAGACAGATTGGAAGGGCATTTGAGAATGTGGGAGCAGGTAAAGTGGCTGGAGAGGTGACAAAGTGTCAGAAATCCAGGCTGTCAGCATGGTGGAAACCTCCCAGACGTGACACTGCTTTTAGGATCAGTGACTGGTCCTGTTGCCCTGGATTAATGGTTTTATTAGAAATGTGAGGTTCATGATGTTTCTGGGTTTGGATATAGGACTTGAGAGATAGTTTCAGTTAATTTTTTCTTTTAATAGACTAAAGGAAGAAAGCAAATTTTGGAAAGGGAGAGCACAACTTTTCCCCCTTTTCTATGAGCACTGTAATGAAGGGTACTCTCCTATATGTGTCCTAAGATACAATAGGACTTCTGAAGGATAACTCATTATCCAAATTTAGAAACACAGCTGTGTAAAGATGTTCCTTGAGGGTCTGAGCTGGGTATAAAATTGTGTGTGACCTACTTCATTAACTCCAAAGTAAAAAGTATACCTGCAACATCTTATGAAGTTTCTCTTCATATGAAGAAATAAATAATTCATAAGTATCACTACTACAAATATAATTATACCATATGAACAAACAGAGAGTTCAGACAATAGAATGTGAAGAACATAATCTGTGCAAACATACATAGCAATTATAGACTGGTCAAAACAACTTCCAGTACAGCTGGAGCTCACAGTGATTCAGCTGAGTGGTGTGTTAATATTCAGAATAATTTCCACCCTCAGTGAACAGCATATTGCCTAACCATTATTGAATACTTGCAAAAATCTCAGTGTTTACTGTTTTTGGTTTTGTTTTTGTTTTGTTTTTTTTTTTTTTGTTGTTGTTTTTTTAATTTCACTAAATAATCCTTATTTGGGGGTGAAAGACTACTCATATTTTTACAGCTGGAATGTTTATTACTGAAAACCTATATCAATCCCAAATTTTAATGAGGGTTATTGCAGTAGTTTTCCAAATGTTTTATTGGTACACTTTTTGATAAAAAGGTCCTATTGCATAGTACTATTTACAATCATGCTAATCTTCTGTTGAGATCCTGACATTCATGTCAAAGGCCATTCTTAAATCTCCATTTTAATATGCAACTGATGAAAACAAACCACATGTATTAATACACAGCTGGAATGGAATTACTACAGTAGATTGGAACATACACACACACACACACACACACACACACGAGAGTCTGTGGATACCAGACCAACATTTGAAATTAAGCAGGTAAGGATCTCAAGATCATTTCAGGTCTGTCTATAGTGAATGTTTTATGTAAATATCATTCTTTCAAATGTTACAAGGAAAGACTCACTAGTGTTAAGAAATGTATGGATAAGAGTCTATGCATACAAAGAAAGGGAGATTCATACTATTTTTAACATATCCTACTCAGCTGACAGGAAAATACACATTATTTCAGATATTATTTTGAAAATACACAAGTTTGGTCATCATTGTGAAGAAAGCTCATTGCTTAGGCCCAATGTTTCTAATATCTACTAAATCCACAGGGGAAAAAATCAAACCAAACCAAAAAAACCCCACCCACAAACACCAAAAAACAAACCCCAAAAAAGAACAAACCAAACCAACCAACCAACCAAACAAACTAACAAAATAACCAACAAAAAAACCTGAAAAACAACAAAAAACCCAAGTAGTTTAGAAAAGTATGAAAGTTTTTATGTCATTGAAATTTAAGGTGCTTACCTTACTAAATAATCCTTCTGCTCACCAATATGGTGTGGTTTCAGGAAAAAAATAATGTGATGAAAGTTAAGGTGATACATACTACAGCCATTATTAGATTAAGATTATATCAGAATAATGCAAGGTTGCAGAGTATTACCATATTCCATCATTTCAAATTTAATACCAGATAAAAATAGAACATGGAAGTTACACAATCACTTTCCAAATAAACTGTGTTTTTCCTATATAAAACAGCTCAAGCAGTTGGATACAGAGATACATATGAATCTAAAATGCTTCAAATTTTTAACTGGGATCAGATGGGGGATAAAGATCATCTGAGGCTATAATGTAATGTGAAAAAAAAGATTACTGAGAAGGTGAGGTGCCAAAAGGTTCCCAAGCAGAGCTGACAGGCAAAATGTTCAAGGATAGTGAGGAGACAGCCAGCCAAAGGAAGGAAAAATCAGGGAAGATATCTTCTGTCTGGAGACTCAGGGTAACTGCAGGATTCTTGGCTTTCTTTTGAAGTTATAATTTTCTAGATTATTGATGTTCCTTTTTTCAACTGTTATTTCACTGAGAAGGATAGAATTATATGTTCTGACATATTTGGGAAAGAGGATAGCACCAGTCTATTTACAGAGTTGAGAAAAATGTTTATTACTTTTTTCAACTTTTGTAGTAATAAAGATAAGTAGACCTCTGTGTGTGTGTGTGTGTGTGTGTATGTGTGTGTGTGTGTGTGTATCAGGGTAAGATTTATTTGAATATTTAAAATAATCCAAACTAAGAGACAATGTATTAGCTTTCAGCCAAATTCAGACACATAGATTCAGACACAGATTAAAGTGATAATAAAAATTATTTGAAGAGGGGGAGTTTATTAGTCATTAATTTTGTCCAGTTCCACTCCAAATAAAATTTGCCCAAAACATAAAGTGTAGAATCTTATAGAGATAGAATATCAACAGAAATTGACTGATGATTTGACCTCCACATTTTAATTTAACTCAAGAACCACCCCAAATACTGCTGAATGACTTGGTTTGCTAAAATGGTTTTGTCTACTTTCCATTTACATTTTGTATTAGACATACACAAATGCTGATGTGAAATTATAATTACAAAAGTCTTGTAGATGAAGGAATTGCAAAAGTGATGCATATCCTTCATCAGCTTTCAGATGTAAACCATTATAAGAGATTTATCCCTCGATAAACAAAATACTTCAGCCTCCAGCACCACTAAGCCCAGAACATATGGTTCTTTATTAATTAATGAAGTAGAGTTTACAGGCTCCAGCACCACGGTCATACATATACAAAATAATGTTGTTTATCCTGAAATTCTAATTACTTCAGAACCATAATTCAATTAGTATTATTAGTTCCTGAACACTATGCTTCACATTAAAACAGACTCTAAATGCTGTAGTAAATTTGAATTTATAATTTGGTGAAATTGCTACTAACATAGATATTCTCTGTGGCTGACCTTTTGGTTATTGCACTTTAAAGTGGAATTCTCATGAAATGAAGAAGCAGACTAGATCTATGATATACTATTTAATTAACTATATGTATTCATTAATGCCTACCAAACACAAAACACAACTCTATCAAATATATATTTCAAAAATTCATAGTACATTACCATAGTACATAATCCTATGTTGTAAATCTTTGGGTTACACCAAAACTAGCTTTGAACTTTTGATACATCCTTTTTTATCATCCATTTAGGTTTCAATTATTTTATTACAGCTGCATAGATATTATGTGAATTAACTTCAGCTGATAGAAGCTCACGTGTTTTTCACTGAAAGATCAGCTTTGATAAGAGAATAAATAAGAACTTTGAGATAATGAATCTTCCTGAAAAGAAAGAGAAGATTGAGAGCTATTGAAAATCAAAAGGATTCTTCAGTGAATATTCTGGCCTACACCTACTCAGTCAGGAAGTTTAATGGTTTGGCTACTGTGTGTTGCTGTGTCCCTCACGGAGTGACCAGTCTGTCCACCCTGGCTAGCCAGACACAGCTGACCTGCAAGGAGACACTCCTCTGAATCCTGGGAATTGAGGGAGCAGCTAAGGGATTTCTCCCTTTCAGGGAGAGACTTTTGCAATGCCGACAGAGGAAGGAGTCAGGCTAGACTGGAGGGCAAAATCCAAACCCTTATTTCATCCCTGCAGGGACTCCAAGCTTCAGAGGTGCTGCTCCGGAAGAGCCCAGGAGACAGTTGTGTCAGCAGCTTAAATATAGGGGAGGTACAAAGGGAAGGGACAAACAATCTTCCAAAGAAAAACAAGGGGGACAGGGTAGGAGAGACACTTAGGAGGGCACATGGGAATGCCTGAGGAGAGACCACCTCTGTCCCTGCCCTATCACTCCACAACCTCTCTGAGCTTTCTAGAAGCTGGGAGGGGTAGCAAGGGTGACAGACATGGAGCAGAGGAGAGGGCCATGGGAATATAGGAGGATTGACAACTGGGACAGAACATGGTAGGAAAAACAGAGAGGAGAAGGGAATGAATCATTCAAATATAACACAAATGGGGAGCGAAACCAACAACACAATACAACTGTGGAAACATAAGCACCTGTATGCATACAGCATGGAGAATCCCAGATAATGCTTTTGCTGAGAAAGGGACCAAGAATATCTCCTTTCCCTAGAATTCCAGAATCATAGAATGGTTTGGTTGCAAAGCACCCCTGAAGATCATGCAGTCCAACTCCTCTGCCAAGGTAGGGTCAGTCAGAGCAGGAGAACAAGAACATGTCCAGATGAACTTGGAATATCTCCAGAGAGGGGAATAATTCAGGACTTCCCCAGGAAGCTCTTCAGTGCTCTGCCACCCTTGATATAAAGAAATTCTTCCTTATGTTGAGGAGGAATTTATTATGTTTTAGTTTCAGGCCATTGCTTCTCATCTGTTCCCTGGTCACCCCTGAAATGAGGCTGGCACCAACCTCTTGGAAATCTTTGTATGTCTTGATGATTGATCCTCTCACCCCTCTCAGCCTTCTCTTCTCCAGACTGAATATGCTCAGCTCCAGCAGTCTCTGCTCACAAGAGAGAGGTCCCAGGCTCCTCATCACCTTTAAGGATTCTGCTGGACCCTTTCCAGTATTTTCTTTTCTTTCTGGTATTGAGGAGCCCATAACTGGACACAGAACACCAAATGTGGCCTCTCTAGAGCTGAGGAGCAGAATCACCTCCCTAGACCTGCTGACCATACTCTTCCTGATCCACCCCAGAATCCCATTGGCCCTCCTGGACACAAGGATATGCTGATGGCTCACTGTCAATCTGTCATCCACAAAGAATGCCAGGTTCTTCCCAGCGAGCTATTCTCTCTTCACTGAAAAGAGCAGAGAGACCTCCAGGATGATGTCAGTGAGCACAGATTCCAGCTGATCTAAGAGCAGGCTGGGAACTGCATGTTCTTACTGCTGTTCATCATGGCTACATCAACTTTATATGGGAAGGAACAAGTCAGCACTTTGTCTCTGTAGTGCACTTTTGGGACTTGGGTCTAACTCATGAGTAACTCATTGGCACAGGTCTGTACTCACAGTGCTGAGATGTGTTGAGCTACTCTCTAAAATTTCTGAGCTCCTATAAGAGTGGTGGAATGGCTTTTTACACAAACCTTTCCTTAGTTCAAAAATTACTAGTTTTCAAATACTTTCTCAAGCGGAATGCTGTATATTCAGTGTTTTTCCACCTGTGTAAAATATTTTCCTTTATTTTCTTCCAAATGTTTTACGAAAACAATTTATCATCAGCATGAATCCATCAGTGCAGAAACACATATTAAAAACAGCAAAAAAAGATTATTGGCAGGGAGAATTTTTTTGTGACAGCAACAAGTAGAGAAGATAGAAGGGTCAAAACAATAACTAATGAGCAGCCAAGGATACATAAATAATACAGTACTACCTTTCAAAACCGCCATTTGTTTTAGCATTTGCTATGTATGACAGTGATAATATAAGGTTTAATGGTTTCGTAATACATTAATCTGACAAACATTTCTTGAAATCTACATGATTTCTTTCAGTTGTTAAATCTGGTCCTGGTTTTTCCTGGTTTAGGTATTTTTGGGGGGGTGGGTTTTATGTTGTTGTGTTATTTTTTCTTTTTCAAAAAAAGGAAAAAGAAAAGAATAAGAAAAAAAAAAGTCTGAAGGCTTAGAAGAAAAGTAAATAATCCTCATGAAAAAGTGTTCATTTAAACAAACTACAAACACCTTTGCCCAGAACAAGCTATTTATTTTATGTTAACATTATTTTAGAGTATTTTTCAAGTTCATAGAATCATAGAATTGTCTGAATAGCAAGGGGCCTTACAGACCATCTTGCTCCAACCCTCCTGCCGTGGCCAGGGACACCTTCCACTGGACAGGTTGCTCAGAGCCCCATTCACCCTGGCCTTGAACACTGCCAGGGATGGGTCAGCCACAGCTTCTATGGGCAACCTGTGCCAGGGCCTCACCACCCTCAGAGGAAAGAATTTCTTTCTAGCGTCTAATCTAAACCTTTTTGTTTGGGTTTTATTTCCAGTTAAAACTGTTTCCCCTTGTCATATCACTATTTTCCTATGGAAAACGTCCCTGTTTTCTCTTTCCCCTTAATACCTCAAGTCTTTCTAGAAAAAAAAGTACTCTCTTAAGCCTCTGTGGTGTTTTCTTGCTAATTTCATAATTTTCTTCTTCTTGTTTATTCTATTTAGCATCATATATTATTCAAGTTAACTGCATGCCAGCTATTTCCTGTAACACCTGGCCACTTTTTTTTTATTGCCAGATGGATGTGATGATACAAAACAGAACACTGAGAGATTGTAGTAAAGGTATTTGGGGGATATTATTATTTAAGTGTTTTGTTCTCTCTTTCTTAGCTTGAAGCTACCACGAACCCCCTCTGAGACACATTTGCCAGTCGTGGTCACACTACATCTTCCTAAAAGGATGTAATCTTGGGTAATTATTAATATTCTGTCAGTTTTTTCAAGGTTTTTATGGAAGTCACTGGAAATGAGACATCCTGAATTTCTCTGAAGTAAAATTTCACAGTTTATGCATTAACAAATAATAGCAGTAAAATCTCTCCCTGTAGCCTTTGCCTACTGCTGCATGCAGGCTATTAATGTAGATGAAACTTGTTTCACTCTCAGAGACCTTGGTGAATAATTATCTTTCAGACAAAACTTGCTTCTAATCCTTTTTATTTTTCTTTTTAGAAAAAAAATATTCTCAAATTACTTTTGAAGAATATTTTGTTTCTTCTGAGCACTTCTGTAAACAGGAGTTGCATGGATCTAATAGGCTTGACATCAAACTGGTTGAGGTCAGTATCAAATAAATAATCTTGATGCAACAAACAACCTACTCTGTGATGTGATGGAAAAGGCTTCTGCACACTGCTGTGGTTAAATGTATGTTATTACAAGTATATACATAAAAACAGCAATCTGCTGTATTCTACAGGTTGAATATTGTCATAATGAAGACATCAGGTTTTCTCTGTTGTTTATCACCTGTTCTTTGATCATTTTGTACAAGCATAGATATGGTGGGGAAACTTAGAGCTAATAATAATGACAGAGATATACTGCTAAGAGATTTAGCATTTAAATGTATCGTTAAGTGGGATAGAACACCAGGTAAAAAACAAATATTATCTTGCAACATGCTTGCATGTCCTGTATTTAGTACATACTGACAGGAGTGTGATCCTCTGTTCCAGCTGTCATTGATGCCACAGACACAAGAAAGAGGCCATTCACTGCTGTCCTTTGGTCTGGCCAAGCTCCCACACATTAACATCTCTCCAAAGGCTCAGGCCCACTACCATGGCAAGCCCTGGGAATGGAAATTCCCCCCTCAATGCTGTCACCATCACTATTGCTCTCAGCTTAGATGGCTGAAATTTGCTCCATTTCCAAAGCCAATTAGCAGTTATTAACTAGGTACTGTTAACATCCTGGTTCTCCTTCATGCCCACAAATTTATTTGTGGAGAATAAGAAACCAGTTACTAGTTTTGTTGTGCTCCTCTATTTCCTTTTTTTTTTTTTTTTTTTTTTTTTTCCTGTTTACACTTAACATCCTAGACCAGGGCAGATACGGGCCTGAGCTTTTCTGTAAACAGCCCGCAAAGCAGCCATCCATGTTTGACCTGTTTTGTCAGCACATATCAGTGTCTTCTATTAAATCAGAGCTGAGCAGACACTTGAAGAGATATTAGGGTAGAGCAGTACACACACCAAAAAAGAAATTTCCCATTTTACCCCATCTGTCTTGATCTACCTGTCTGCTACAGATGAGAAGATGTAAACCTGACCACTTAACACAGGTTTAGACCTTTACATCCCCACATCATTTATAAAGTGGTTGGGATAGTGTGGTCAATACAGTCAATATATTTGTTTTATAGAAATAAACCTGTTAGAAGTGGCCTATTTAGCAGGCTATTACAATCCCGAAAAGATACATCAAAGGGAGTACACATAAACCTTAAACTTTGCCTCAAGGACCCTTCTGCTATGTTACCTTACAGCTCTCAAGGCTGCAGGTAGGCTGCTTTACCTATTTCCAGCCTGCAAGGTCTCCTGTTTGCATCTGGAAGGCAACAGACCCTTCAAGTTTTCATAGATACAATAAGGTCTGACATAATGGTAATGGAAGTCAGTTCTGTTTGGAGTAGCATGCATTCAGTTCAGTAAGGTTTGGGTATGAAAATGAGCATACAGATTTTCTGTCTTGCACATATTTTTGCTTGCTTGTTGTTTTTGTTACAATATTTTTCTGCCTTTGTAAATCTCTGATTCCTTCGTTTCACCCCATCTCCCTACCTCCCTCATTCTCTCTTCCCTTTGTTGATAGTTTTGATTCTACAGTTTTCTCTGCCTCATGTCTGCTGTTTAAACAAAGCATCTCATTTCTTCTGATTCAGAGATTTTGATTGACATCTGCTTACCAGAGAAACATTCATTTTAGTTCCTCTGTTCCTCCTTCCCACTTTTTTTTTCATTTCCTACACATTGTTTTGCTGTTCCACTCATGTTATGGCTCTGTCACCAAACTTCTCCACCCTTTCAACTTTCCTAAATCTCTTTCCCCTGATCTTTCTGCTTCTTCCAGAATGCTCTGTGTCATCTTTCACAAGATCACTAAATCTTAATTACATCTTTTCCTTTTCATCTCCTGTCTTTTACAGTGTAAAAGGAGAAAAATTTATGCTCAGAAGGTGAAGTTTAAATCTGGAGAACAGAAACTTTTGCAGGAGATAAAATTTTCAACAGTGTAAACAAAAATGTCACACACTCTGAAAATGTCACTTAGCTGTCCTTATTTTAGAAGTATTTTAACAGGTATTTTCTTCTTGTGTTGCTTATTCAGATGTCTAAATCCAGCACGTTTCAGAATTTGAATTGTGCTTACTTTACTCCTTCCCTTACCTTTCAGTGCAAGTTTTTTACCATACGCTCTATCTCTACATACATTCTATTTTGTTGTATTTGTGGTTTTGTTGCAAAGAAAAAGAAAGAAGTTTATGTCCTGTCTTCTGAGTATAGTATTCTTAGGAGGATCTATGTGACTTCTGCTTTAATTTTTCTCATTTTGATTCAGAAATACAGTTTTCTTTTTACCATTTAAACAGCAGGACACAAATATATGCAGTAAATCTAGATTTCCAATGTCTTCTTAAATGGCCTCATTCAAAAGTCTATGAGAAAAAGTATTTATCCACTTTCATGGATACTTTACTAGTCAAAATGTCCATATATTGAGATCAAAGAAGAAAGTTTATTATGCCCTGAGGATGCCTTACTAAAGATTACCAGTATTTCATCAGCTTCTTCTTGTTGAAATAAAGTGCACCTTGGGTTATGTATTTCAGTACATCTTTACTACTACAGAAGGAATGAAGTTTTATACTTAGCAACAGTCCACAGAAAAAGAGATATTTGAACCAGAAAGTGTGTGTTGAACTGTACCTAGAAAGGTGGTAGAAACTAGTGGAGAACCTTGAGAACAGGGGTGATACTGTCACTGCTAAAGGATGGATTAAAGTAGGGGAGAGGTTGTGGAAGTTCTCAAACAACAGATATACAATTCTTGTAGTGGAGGATTCTACATCATAAAAAGCATTTTAAAATATAGCTGGCAAGGTGATGCCTGTTTATAGCTTTTATTCACTGTGCACTGACTCATAGATTGAAAGAAAAATACTGAAACTGTCAGTGTGCATTAGGAGATGAAACAATTATAAGAACTTTCTTTTGTAAGTGAAACTCTTTGAAAACATTTGAAATATTCCTTTTTTTGTTTTTTTTTCTGTTTTGCATTTTAGTTATATCAGATAATGAAGGTAGAAAAGGGCGGCTTGAATTTTGAGTCTGGAGTGAATGACAGTCTCATTCAGAAAGTCATAGAAATTATAAGATAAAGCTCAAAAATGAAGAAATGCTTTCTATGAATTTAAAGACAATTTTCACAACACTTCAAACTACTTACAAACACTGACCATGTTTTGTTAGCAGTCCTGAATAAAGTCTCTGGCATTGTTAATGTCCAATGTACATTAAAAATGGATATTAACATTAAAATTCTTGTTACAATGGATGGAAAATACTGTTAGAGAAAGAAGATTAAAATTATTGAAATTAAAATTCTACCTTTGAAAATGAAAAGAAAAAACTAGAGCAATTATTTGGAAGCAGTAAACACACCTTCTGTACCCTCTGTCTCTCACATATTTTTTTGGCTATTTTGATCAATGCTTTGCTGGGAAAGGATGGAACTGGTACCAAAGGTTGCAAATATAATTTTCCTCCTGTGGTGGGAAGTCCAGAAGTCTTTTTTTGTACCTGGGCAGTGATCACCCAGTGATCTTTCTGCAACCCTAAGCTAAACTCCAGGACCCTTTGCTCACAGATGGAGCTGTTTCTGATGCCATTTACCTCTCCCCTTCCCAGGAGTTTGTCCTTTGCATCAGAAAAACAAATATCTTCTATCACAGATTTTAAATACACCACAACTAAAAATCACTCAGAATTTCTTATCAAAATGTTGCAGTAAATATTTGACTCACTGTAGGATGGCAGAGTGGGGGCAGAGGAAACATATGGATGTAAATTTCAGTGTAATTCTCTATCATATCTTTGTTATACCCTGATCTTCTGTATGGACTTTTTAATTAATTGTTTGATAAGTTGTTCATCTGACATTTTCTTCTTACACCATGGTTACTAATGCTGCTAGACTATTAATTATGGGATATGAGTAGTGTTTTGGTTGGTGCTTATTGAGAATAATAGTTTTTCTTTCGATCATACAAAACTGAAAATTATATAGCCCAGATAAAATACATACAATTCTCTGTGAAAATTCTTTTGCTTTAGAAATGCAAAATTTTCATGTTTTTCTCTCCTGGAAATACATTCTTTTTTAGGTAGCTAAAACGGAAAATCTGAACAACTTACCTTTAAAACTCAAAAATCAAATGTTTCATATTTCATTTTTCCTTCTGAAAATCCCTCTTTGTCATGTTTGTCCCAATTTTTTGGAAATCATGTTTGTATTTTTTTATGCAAAAAAGTACTATTTAGAAACACACTGTGTTTATTTCCTTATGTATTTTTTTTTGTTTGTTTTTGGTAAACTTTCAGATTCCTAGGTGGGAATCTGGATGAGATTCATGGATTTCGTGGACTGCGCATGTAAAATATCTATTTACAGGTTTTTGTCAGTCTGCATTCCTTTTTTTCCATGATTATAGACATCTTTTTGTGAAATGTAGAACTTGTAATGAAAGCATCTTGCTCTCTCTATTATGTACAACCTCTTTCAATCTTAGCTGTTTGATCAGCAAATATTTTATGGTTTGGGTTTTTTTTTTCCCCTCAAATCGTTTTTGGGAAGAGGAGCCTACTTCTGCAGATGTGCAAAGACAATCATTCCTTGTTGCCATCCCATTACACCCCTGGAATGCTGCCTCTCCCCCACACATTTTAGACTGTGCAAATGTCACATTATGTAGACTACTGTTGCTGTTTTTGCCACT
>WEIU01015191.1:2047-18552 GCA_013389925.1 Aegithalos caudatus
GTTTTGTTTTGTTTTGTTTTGGTTTGGTTTGGTTTTTGTTTTGGTTTTTTTTTTTTGAGCAACGAAATAGCCTGAGATCTTATAATACAGATTGTTTCTGGATGAAACCAGAAGTTGGGCTTCAAGAGTTCACCTAATTTACTCCAACTGCTAAGGTATCTTTAGTTCCTAGAACAACAATAGAGCTACTTCAGATTAAAATCTCCAAATGCACATAATGTTGCTTCTCCAGGCCCCAGCATCAGCTTTTTACTTTTGAATTATTATTTCCTGATAATTATCTAGCAGAGAGAAATTTGCTTTTTCTTTTGTTTAAAATGTCTTTGTTGGAATATCCTGAATGAAACAAATTAAATCAATTTTGTGGTGAAAGAAATAAGCATAACATATGAAATGAGCAATTTATCCCAGACATTTAAAATATTACATGTGTGTGAATGCTTTTATGAATAAAGTTTCAGTCGTGTGAGTTAGAAACATGTGGCCCTCAGGAAGATGGTCCATTCTGAATACTATCATTCATCAGAGGATGATGAAGTATGTTCATTGCATCATACAAGGACATTCTAATTTCACCATACAGGACTATTTTTTCATTTAAAATGTTATTGTCAATAACAATAACTCTTATACTTTACTTGCTTTTTTGATGTAATTTATTTATTGAAAAGATATTTCTTGATGTTTATTTCTTCTCCAATTTATTTTAATTAGTAAATAAGTGAAAAAAACAAGATTTTCAAATGTTGAGGTACCAGCCAATGGTTTTGTTATGTTTTGTGCTTTGATCTGTGGGGGCAGGAATTTTTCTGCACTCAGTAATAATTTCTTATTTTCAGTTAATAGTCTGAGCTATGAAAATTTAACATTTAGCATCAAGTACTGTCCAGTTAAAATGGTCCTAAAATTGTCTTTCTCTGTTCAAATGCCAGGTCTGAATCCAAAGTGAATGACCCATTTGTTCATAGGGCCAAATATTCCTGTTTATAGGTTAATCTTAAAGGATTGATTAAATTTCCCTCATCTACAATGGTCTTGTAGAACTCAGTTTTATTTAACCCTGTGCCAATCTGGCAAAAAATAATTTCACAGAAATTTTCATTTATCCTTAAAAAAAAGAATCATGATAATTTACTATGCATTCAATCAGAGTCAGGGATGTGATGCTAATTGATTTTTTTATTTGTCAGGACATAAAATGTGGAATTCTGGCAATTATTAGGACACGAGATCCTTTTAGAATTCTTTTCACTTAAAAAATTCTTGGGGATTTAGATCTTCTTAAATGTTTTCTATAAACATTAAGCTTGAGCAATTTTCCAGTGTCAATAGGTCTTCTGATCTTGCTTTATGTTATGAGGCAGACTGATGGATTTAAATTGATTTGAAATTATTTATCTCTATGCAATACATCCATAACACCTTAAGATAAGTGTTTTTCAGTTTAAGAACCTGTTCTCTATGATCGACATGTAACAACACTCTGAAAACAAAATAAATATGCTTTAAAAGAAGGTATTAATCTGAGTAAATTTATGTACATCTGTGCACTTTGAAATATCTTTTATCACTTAATCCCAGTTTATCCCACTGTTTCTGTTTCTTTCAAATGTATAGGATATAAGAAAAATACATGAGAACTACATGAAAACAGTCCAAAGTGGTTTGAGGAGTGCATACACAAACATTCCCTTGGATCTTGTGTTCATGTAACCCAGACCTTCAAACTCCATCTCCCCACTAAACTGAACCATTTCCAACCTTCAATCAGTTTCAACTTTGCAGATCATGCAACTCTAAGAACTGAAGTTGTGTCCTCCATACCTCCCCAGCACATTGGAAAATTCTGAAAACTGTTTCAAAACAGTATTTGTTATTTAATTCCTTAATTCAAATATTTGAATTACAGTTTCCAGCCAGAAATTATTATTAGACTTAAAAACACCTCAGAAATATTTCATAACATGAGCTATGGATAAAATAAGCTGTTTTACAGTTGTATACTCAAAATACAGACGAAAATCAGAAAGAGTGTGTGTACTCTCTAAAAAAGTATTTTCAACAGCCATTTTGGGGGAAAAAAAAAAGACGAAAAGTGATAGCGGGATGAGAGGAAAAGACTCAGAACTGGTTTAAATCAGCTGCAAGTAAAGCCATTCATCATGGAATAAAAAAGCAGAGCCAACAATAAGTGTTCTAAAAGTCCTACCTTAGTGCCTAAATGTATCATTAATCTATCAGTTCTTGAGACAGTGAACACCTAATACTGATAATCAGAGCAGTTCTGGCACACCTCTGTCAGAAGACCAGACTCACACATACTCTTTAATTTGAAGGGTCTCTTTGTCTAGAGACAAAAGTGTCTGGTAAATCTGATTAGAAAACATGTAAGACTTTTAGCTCTCCTTTCAATAAACAGAACATGTAATTTCAGCAGTATAATTATAGAGGAGCTGAACAGGTGTCATGGTACCAGGACAGGTCATCTTAAATATCTTTAAATATTAACCAAAGCAGAGCAGAGAGAAGATCAAGGCTTAGCTTCCAAGTTACAATTATAAACACAAAATGAGTTCTTCTTAATTTGGGAGATACCAGGTCTGCATACAGCATTAGCCATTTTCCAGTACATTTCCATTAGTAATGTCTTTGCTGATTAGTTTTTTTCTAAATTAGCATGTTTATCCATTAGCATATCAATATTGCTGCCAACCATCCTCTTAATTCTTAGTTTTCTTGTTGCAACAAAAAAATTGCCAATAAAAGCAAGCTTTACTTGAAGCCTTAATTAAGTCTAGTACAATTCTTTTTCCTTTCTTTTTTTAAGCTTGTTTAATAATACTGTGTAATATTTACTCAGATTATAGATTTGCTTTGCTCAATAACACCACTTGCTTGGTTAATCAAAAACTTAGTATTTCAGTTCGGCTGCAACACAAACTATAGTATTCTGCATAGTTTGGAGACATTCTAATGAAAGCCTGACTTAAAAATCAGAAAATCAACAACACCACAGTCAAAATAATTTTACATCTTTTCTGAAGCTCCTCTTAAGAGAAGGTAGAGAGTCTTACACATAAACCTCTGATCTTTTTTATACAGTTATAGCATATTGCTCCCACATCAACATGCTGAGATGTTTCTGATCAATGTCTTGCTTGTAAGAGAAAGGCCAACTCCAATTCTTTAAAAAGTTTCTTTTTGTTCATATTCCTCTCTTTTTTTATCATCCATATTTTTTTTCATTGTTTTGATATGTTCAATTACATTAATTTGAAGTCAGTCACAGCAGAATAGCTAAGACTTTGTTTAACTGAAGTATACAGAGAGCTGGCTTGAATGTACAGCGACGCCAGCTTCTACTGTCGACACTGTTATTCAGGACAGATACTCTTGTCTGACATAATTAAATCTTGACAGTAATTATTTCTGCTGATTCCTGGTAGACTGCTGTTAAAGATATGCTTATCCACTTTCAAACACACTATCTTATTAAACTAAATACATGCCAGTAATTACAAAGCTGCACTTTTTAAATCTGGAGTTTTCTAAAAGTCTTTTTAAAATAAGATGATAGAGCTTTCCCTAAAAGGATCCCCTGAGTTTCAAAACCAAGAGATCTCAGACTGCCTGATATTCCAATGCCTGATACGAGAGAGAGAAAGAGAGACAGAGAGAGACAGGGAGAGAAAGCATCTTTGCATGTACTCAGAGCAGGTTATTGAGAAATTTTTGGTTTATACCTCAGCAGGTCAATTTGTATTAAAACTGTATGGAAATGTTAATTCTCACTGGTCATTGTCACCTTCTTCAAATAAGAAATTCCCCTGAGCCATCATATTAATATATTTCATATAAAACAGGTATTTCCTATTTATTTCACTGTTTGACAGGGGAAGATGAGGAGATTTTGGATAATGGTCATGCTGAACCATTAATATTATTTTTTACCTCATAATGCTATCAAGACATGACAAAGGATAGGTAGGGAATGAAGTTTAAAACAAAATTGGTTGAGAAAGCAAGATCAGGTCTGACCCAAATGTCTTAATATTATTATTAAATATTACCTTTAAACTTCTCCAGTATTCATATCTAAGAACATAAAATATTTTCACAATACAAGTACATTTAGCATAAGCAAATGTTTAAACAAAAGAACGAGGAATTTTAATGAAGCACCCTCAGGAAAATGTTTAAACTTTGCCCTTAAGTTTACTTTGTTCACTAATAGGCTTCTATTTCTAGTACTGAGTAGGAAGGATAGGTTCAATGTGTTAATAAGAAAAAAGTAATACTATTTAATTAATTCTGGCTGAACACACATGGTTTAATATACTTGGCAATATCATTCTATCACATGATATGATAATTTAATGGAACTTTTTTATTTAAATTGCTGGCAAGTTTATGAAATTATAAAGCAAATAGGCCATGCACTTGGGTGTAATTGACTGTATAAATGTGTTTTATACTATACTGTTGGCAAATTAGCCAATCCCTGTCACAGAATCAATTATTATCTAGCTGTATTCTGCAAACACAATAGCAGAAATACAGCATTTGCAGAAAAAAAAACCCGCTATAATTGTTAATCTTACATTGTGCATCTTAAAGTCAGGCAATAAACATTCATACACTGTATAATCATCTTACAATAAGACTGCTGCCAAATGAGTGCACATTTAAAAATTCCTTGTCGAAGAAATTCCTTAACTGGAGGTGCTGTTTTTGTTTTTATTTGTCTTTTCCTCTCCAGATCAATGAAGTGGGTAATACATATGTCAGTGACTCAAAAGATATAAGGCTTGCCTGCATAACTGAAATTTCCAAATCTACTTAAAGGGATTTAGACACTCAGTTCCTCTTGGAACTATGTCCACTCTAACCCCCACCTAATGACAGTTCTGAGTGCTTTACCAATAATTACAGGATGTAATCATCATGTTTTTAATTCATGCTGTCGTTAGACATCAGTGAAGGATTATGAGTGAACTGGACATTCAAAATATTTTCTTCTGGTTTCAGTACTAATAGGAAGTTCCTTTACTGTCCTATATGTCTCCCTCCAAGTGGGCCATATTTAAATTATAAGCAATATTCAACATAAGAACTTCTAGATGGTGTTAACATAGAAGCAAAATATACCTGCACTCTTACAAAACTGAAAACCTGCTGTTCTTGTAGAATGTATGAAATCACAGTGGTTCTGAGCAAGTAAGAGTCAAGATGTGTAGGCTACCATCTCACTAGCATTCCTCCCTATTTCTACATCTCTGTTGTGCAAGCACTGGGATAAGTAGTTTTATGGATTTATGAACTGAGCAGCCATTGAGCAGCTCCAAGTGGTTTCACAACGCAGATGTAATAGTGCTTCTGTTCACTGGAAAGAAACAGTGAAAACTCATAGGCAGATGGTATAGTTCTACTTATGAATGTTACCCTGTACCCATATGTGGGGTTTTATACTATGATCTGCACTGCAGCTACAAATTGAAGGATGTTCACTGCCATCCAGGTGCATAGAATTGCATCTTATGTGTGCATCCTTCAACTAGCTCATGTACCGAAACTGTTCAGGTGTTATAGCAGGCAGCACAGGCCCAGCAGAAGACTGACAGGTCCTTGGAAACTGAAGTTCACGCTGCTATGACTTCAAGACTACAGAGTCACAGGCTATAAGATATAAAGCTTTCTCAGGGAAGCCTGTGCATACCTGTGAACAGATGCATGTTAGATATCCCCAGCACCCTTAATGACATGCAGAAATCAAGTTGTTTAGAGCTTTGAAAGGCTCTGCAATTCTTTTATGTATCTTTACAGCACTTATGTGGGAAAATACCACCATCCAGCTGAGAGTCATCAGAAATATTCTGTTGTTCTAGGGCTCCAAACTCAGCACTCCCAGTCTCAACTCCATTATTTACCTAGACATTATTCTTTCCATGAAACCAAATTACTGATACCAGTTTGAAAACAAATCTGCCAAAAGGGAAAGTATCAACCATGTGCTTCTGTCTTAGAGTCAGCCCCACTGAGGACAGTCATGAATATACTGTACATATTTCTTATGAAAATGAACCATGATCCAGCTACTAGTCCTCTTAGAATAGTACTGCTTCCTGTAGTTTTTAAGTAAAGTACTCCTTTACTGTCCATTTCTGCATTCCTCATATTAAAGGTTTAAATCAAGAACTTTCCCGACTTCAGGGTCTCTTGGCTCTGTGTTCCCATACAAACTGTTCTAAGTTTCAGGCTCTGATCAGACTCAGATCTTAAGTTAGAACACAGTGTTTTTTTCTGGCTCCTACTCTCCTATAAATGTTAAAGTCACCAGTCTGAAGTGAAATTCTGTCCTGAGCTTCTCAAGTAACCCCTGTGAAAAGTGCATAGTTTGTTTTACTGGAAAACAAAGCTCTAGCACACAATCATGAGAGAAATTAGAGAGGATGAGAGGAAAGGTGGAAAAAAGCAGAAGGTTTCTGTCATTATCAGACTGTCAAATTTCTTCTCGGTCTTGTTCCACTTTCTTAATCTGTTTAATTCCCTCTGAGTCCTCCTGGTACAATTTTGTCATCTCTATTTTATCCAGCTTTAGTGATCTCACTTGCTGGTGAAGTAATTTTGAACTCTTGTGCCTGAAAATATAACTTTAATTGCATGTAAAGGAAGAAATATATCAAGTTTGGGGACCAGAAGCTATTAGTCATATTAAATGTACAGCTGAAATTTTAGAAAGAGTTGTGCCAGTCGTGATTACTAAAATATAAATCTTTGGCTGTGTGATTCATTCTAAACTGGGAATCTTAGAGATAATGGCAGCATCCTGAACTATAATTTTTAAATTACAACATGGCTGGGACATCTTACAGAATAATTTGAAAGGGAGTTATAAAAATACACTGAGTACATTGTCAGGAAATAAAAACAAGTGAGATTAGGGCACAATAAATGTCGGTAAATGGAAGATCTAGGATTTTACAGGATATATATAGGATATATTTCAGGATTTTTTTTGTGGGATACAGGAATTAGGTTTGTTTTAACAAATGAATTAAAAATCGTATTATCCAAAGTTGCACCACGACTTTTAAAGAACAAACAAATCCCTCCCCCCAGACCCCAAACCTAAACAATCCACATAATTATCACTGTTTCCTTGGATAGAAAACAGCGAGGAGATTAAACTAATCTAAGGACTCAATGACAGTTATTGAGCTTGGACAAGAAAGGTTTCAAAGACATTAAATGGGACTAATAAAATAACAGGAAAGGTCGACAACCTCTTTAGAACATGTTGTGGGAATTACATAACAGTGCTGCCTTGTTAGCCAAGTGCTAGACAGTTCTGGGGCTCTGTCCTCTGGGAGAGAAACTGACACCGGGTGTATCCATCAGAGCAGTCTTTCTCACTTGAAATAGGGAGTTGAACTTGATACTTGCAAGTGCCTTCTATCTCAGGATATTCTATGATTCTAAAAAACAGTTATAAAATCGCATTTCTCTGACTGCAGCTAGGAAAAAAATTTAAAAACACAACGCAATAGAGCATAGCCACTTATAAGTGCTCCTCCCCAGCAACATCTCTGTTCAAGTAGCTCTCTGTGCTTGACCTCAAGGTCACTCAGATAATTCAGTGATGGAAAGACTCAGAGACATACAGACATTTTCTGTAATACTTTGTTTTATAGACAGTACAGCCTAACTGGAAAGCTGAGATGCTGTCATTGATTCATTATTTCTATTATTTATTAAGTACATTAACCCAATCCTAAGCAAGTCCTAAGCAAGGACTCTAGTCATCATAATTTACATAGAATTGTCCTGCTTGTCTATAGAAAAACGTTATTTTCTTGGAAAGGACAAATTATAATAATCCAGAAGGAAGATTGCACCATTTTTTCAAGCAGAGAATTGGGATCTTACACTTCATAAAATACTTTTATAAATCTTGGTTTCATGTGGTTACTGTGGTGCTCTCCTTCAATGACATGGTGATCCATTTACCAGATGAGAGAATGGCTGTGGGTGCTGTCTATGGCTTTAGTAAAGCCTTTGCCATTTTTTCCCTCAGCATTCCACTGGAGAAACTGGCTGCTCCTGGCTTGGACAGAGGTATTCTTCACTGTGTAAAGAACTGCCTGGGTGGCCAGGCCCAGTGAGTGGTGGGGAATTGAACTGAATCCAGCTGACAGCTGGTCACAAGTGGTGTCCTCCAGAGCTCAGTGTTGGGTCCAGTCTGGATGACGAGACGGAGTGCACCCTCAGTAAGTTTGCAGCTGACACCAAATTGGGCAGGAGTGTTGATCTGCTGGAGGGTATAAAGCCTCCACAGAGGGATCTGGAAAGGCTGGATTGATGGGAGGAGGCCATTTGTGAGGGGTTCAATGAGTCCAAGTGCCAGGTCCTGCACCTCAGCCAAAACAACCCCAGGCAGTGCCACAGAGCTGACAGAGTGCCTGGAAAACTGTGCGGCAGAAAAGGACCTGGAGGTGCTGGTCAACAGTGGCTGAACATGAGCCAGTGTGTGGGCCCAGGTGGCCCAGAAGGCCAATGACATCCTGGCCTGTATCAAAAATAGTATGGAAAGAGAGAAAAGACATTGAGATGTTGGTACATGTCCATGGAAGTTGGTAAAGGGTCTTGAGCACAAGTCCTATGAGTAGCAGCTTAGGAGGCTGGGATTGATCAGACTGGAGAAAAGTAGGCTCAGGGGGAGACCTTACCACTCTCTACAACTGCCTGAAAGAAGAGTGCAGTAGAGGCTGGTCTCTTTTCCAAGTAAGAAGTAAAGGCCTCAAGTTGAACTATGGGAAATTTAGATTTGATATTAGGAAAAATTTCCTCACTGGAAGGGCTGTCCAGCATGTGAACATGCTTTCTGAGGAAGTGGTGGTGTTACCATCCCTAGAGGTATTTAAAAGATATGTAAATTAGCATTTTGGGTTATGGTTTAGTGGTGGACTCAGCAGGGTTAACTTTATGGTTAGACTTGGTGATCTTAAAGGTCTTTTCCAACCTAAAGTCTTCATGATTCTGTAACTTTCAACAAGATTGTGAAAAATTTTAAAAATAAGGGAATGTAGGTAATTTTGAGTTGTATTTTAATATGGTGCATATTTGAAAGATTTCTACCAGGAATGAGTGTTTATCTTACATAGTGAGATATAAAAAGTTATTTGAAATATGGAAAACAAAAAGAACCTAACACAGTGTGGATATGCTATACATGTGAAGGTTCAAGTTCAAATAGTTCAAGTTGTGTTTATGTTTCAATGATAAAGCAGCCATCTATGAAATTCCATTTTATTTTTTCTTTTCTTTGAATGAGTGGGAGAGTTATAAATAAAATGTTGTTGTTCAAGGATGTGTATAAATAAACTGGTATAATTAGGTGTCATAATTAAGGTGCCCATTGCTGTTCCAGACACATTTACATAATTGTCAGTGCTAAAATGAAAATAATTGTTTGTCAGAATTGCTTGTTAAGACTGATAGTTCCTTAGTTTGTATAGTTTTCTATAAGTATTTGTTTAGAAAATAATCTAAACTCTGAGCATAAAATGACTACATACAAGCCATAATCTTCATAAGTGAACAAGTGTACAAAATTTACCACCTTGGAATTTAGACAAAATGTCTTGGTATCTTGTTACACATCTTCTGCATAACAGCCAAACTACGCTTTCGATGTTCTGTCTGAGATTTGCACAAGCTGTGCAAGTAACTGCTTTGCAAAATGGAAAGAGGAAAAAAATTCTTGCTTTGTGAGAAATTACAAGCAAAGAAAAAGCCCTTTAGACTGGTTCTTTGGTGGGTTTTTTCACAGTTTGCCTTTATGTGTTGTATTACCTGTTAGAGTACACTTACACAAGTATCAGGAAGCAGAGGATTGAGCCTTGTGCCAGTTCATGTAACACAGCTTTTAGATTACTGTCTTAGAAAAACAACTCAAATTTAGGCTTACCAGTCTACAAGAGTTTTGTTTTATTTAATATCAAGCTAACCAGATATGTTAAGTGAAAATGTTTTTATCCTAAGAAGAAATATCTTAGGAAAATTATATTTCTCAGAGCTAAACAATTTTGTATCAGTATAAAGCTCTACTTGTGCACAGATGCAGTAATTGAAGATATTGTCACACGTGTGTAGAAATAACAGATTTTATAAATCCTCTAAGATTCTTTAGAAACAATGAAAAAAATATTCATACACTTGTTATGAATTTTTCTCTTTAATGTTTTTCTTTCTTCCCTACTCTTAACCTTTGAAATTTCTCTTATTTCTCAAATTAGGAGTTAAGATTCTCTGGGACAGTTTTGATCAGTTAAGCAGAGGTCCTAAGCCACAAACAATTAAAAAAAAATAATATCCCAGTATAAGATACAGTTTTATTGGGGGAGATGGGGTGGGTAAGGTATAGAGTGTTCTGTTTCCTTCACTATTAATGTCATCTTCACTTCCTTTGGTACAAGACAGTAAATATCAGGGTTAGATTCACACTCTGTGCATAACTAAAGATCAATTTTTAAGTAGTTATCTGACAAAAGAAAAAGTAAGAAATTAATGAGATTGGGAGATGGTATATTTATTACTTATATGCATTTATTTGAAGAGATGGAGGTATATCTCTTCTTTGTTTGGTCCTAAACTGTTTGCTCCTAAAAATACTGTTCTGCCCCTTCTTCTGTAATCCAAGACTAACCTTAAAATGGGATGTATCAAAAGAGAAATTCTGCATGTCTCTATTTCTTGCATAATCATAAGAAAGGTCTTACCTAGGAAGTGTGCTTAATAACTTAATAAACTTCTTTTTTTGTGTGAGAATATCAGCACATTTTCATCACTGAGAGTAATGAATAAACAATCAAAATCTTTTGATTAAATTTGGCAAACATCTCACATAACAGTAATGTAAATGCAAACTACGTATCTCACAGGAAAAAAATCTAAATAAATACATCAAATTATGATCAAACTCTTTTGTGATTTCATTTTTCAATTAAGGAATATAATTTCAAAATTTGCTTGTAATATTTACCTTCTTTCCCCTATTTTTTAGCTCATCTACTTGTAATAATATCAACAGTCATATGAAAAGCCATTAAAGCTGACCTTGATTGACTATCCTCTTTCCACCTTCATTTCTCCATGACTTTCAACCTTATCTGTTTTGAGTATCTGTTCTATAACTAAGAGGTTACTTTAAACAGTCACTGGGACAGAAAAAGGACAATGCTTCCAGAGGTAGTAGTGTAAGGAGTCAGTATCATCAGAGGCCTTTGGTGCAGAGCAGCAGAAGATATAATGGGGTCTTATTCCATTACTCCCAGGCTACCAACATGGCTAGAAAAATAGAAGAGCTTTCAGCAGAGAGTGAGTAGAAAATCACACTGACAGTGCAGCAACTTGTAGTAGTCATTACCACCATCAGAGAAGAAGAAGAGATTTGCTAATATCTTACATAATTTTTAAATTGGCAATAACAGCAAACTTGATAAATGCATTTGATTATCAGCTTGCCTGTTAATTTGGTTGATGAGTGACCTCTTTGGCCATCATGCCAAGCTCTGACCAACTGTAGCCAGTGATGAACCTGCCCTTATGTCCTTGTGGCAGCACAGGCTAAGAGCTTTCCATGTCATGGAAAACAGCCAGCCTTTGCAGCACCTTCACCCACAAGAAAACCTCTGAATTTTTGCACAGGATTAAAAGAAGCTCTGAAAAGCCTTACAGATGAGACAGCAGTACTAGCAAGGATCTGCACTTTCATCCCCAGAAGGTTGTAAGAGTTTTGCTGGGGAAAGTGTAAAGCCATGTTAGAATGAGGACAGTAACACCAGTTTTGCTCCATTGTCTTCCTTCCTTACTTCTGTTGTGATATATGAAATCACTGTTTCTTAAACTAGACAAAAAAGGAAAAATGAAAGACACAGTACAGACCTCCCCAAAAATGTAGTTCTGACTTCCTTGTCCTTGTTTACCTAGGAAAATATCATGCTTTCAATTCTTTCCAAATATGTAACAGTAAAACTGTAAGTTCCCTGGGGCAGAAACACTTTTTTGTGATGCTTTTGTATAGTACCTTGCAAAATGGGACCACATTCCTGTGTGGTCTGCAGGGAGTTCTGTAACAAAATAAATAAGTAATGCTTCCAGGAAACACATCAAACACTGCACTGCATCACCTACTGCACAGAACATTAAAACTTCTAAAAATATCAACAGAATAAACTTGCATGATGCCTAATATGGAAGCTAGCAGTACATTTTGCAACACAAGAAGATAGTTGTAAATGTGTACTCTAAACCAGTAAAAATGGCATGTGTTGTTTAGGTGTAATAAAAGTAAGGCATGGCTTTTTAGTACTCTATTATTAAATAGATGAATATTTTTAAAATGCAGTACCTATTAATTATTATCTACTAATTATTACAGGAATCAATTTACATCTAAATCTTTTAAATGTACTTCCATAAAAATTAAATTTGAATGAGTAAGTTATCTGGTTGTAGGCACTTAGGAATGTTCTCTAAATTATATCAATACTTCTTTAATTATGCTTAAGAAAGAGGTTACTCCAAAAAAGTAGTCTACAATAACAAGTAGTCCATCTTGGTCAATTATTCCCATATGAGTAATAAATCCTCCCTATTTGCAGACTCAGCCAACAGACATGCTTGACTGAGTCAGGAGAATTGATAACCTCTTTGCAAAGAATATATTATGCACCAGATCAGCATGACCATAACCTCAGGGTTCTGCATCAACTCCTTTTCCTCCTCTGAAATGACCTCACTAGTGAAAGAATCAGGCATTTTATGAGATTTGTAAACAGAATTTACAGCAATATTTGTTTGGCTGTTTTTTTCTGCAAATTACTGACTAATATCTTGCTTCAGGAAACTGCAGGAGAACTCTTGCCCCAAGAAAAGACCAGTGTGATGATTTTTAAATTGCCATCAATCTCTTTTATGGACGCACTAAACACCAGTCATTCAAACCCAGACTGTCTAGAACAGAAAGTCACCATCAGCACAACCCATGTAATAAGCAACACGTTGTTAGAAGCAGTCAATAGCATCACAAATTATGTGCAACTCATCCACTGCCTCCCAAAAGCCAAGTGAAGCTTTTACTTCAGTTCTTTCTTTTGCCAAACCCAACTCTTTTATATTGAGATGAGGTTGCTCCCCAAACCAACCAAGTGTGGAGAGTTATGAGAAAGGGTAACTGATTTTCAAAAATAAGCAAGCCAAGTTACCAAAAAAGAGTAGCAAAAGAAATATAATTAACAGAGTCTGCTATTAGCAATATCCTTTAACTAGGAAAGCATAAAGTGCTATGCTATCCTGAAAGGGCAGCCTCTGATGACAGGAACTTATTGGCATTTTCAGCTGCGTAGGCTTTATCGCATCTACTCTACTTAGTAAGTGTGACGGACACTTCATGTCAGGGACTTCGATGTCATTCAGGCTGATGGGGTTTAGAGATGATATATCTTTCTTGCTCTGGTTATATGCAAAATGTACAAAGAAATTGTGTGGTCACACTGTTCAAAGTTAAATGCAGACCAGAGGAAAAAAAGTTAATGTGCCTGACTGCAGTATTTGCTCTTAGCATGCAGTTGCAAGCTTTGAAAGTCCCGTTTAAGTATCTCTTTTTTAAGATAAATACCTATTAAGTAATGTATATGCACAAGCTGAAGTGTTAAATGGTTTGTTGAAACCTATTAGAGTACACAAGATGATAAACATAAATTATAGCTAATATACTGCACCAGTGATTTTTAAACATAAAAATTACTGACACTGTAAAAACACACTTGAGTCATCGTAGCAGCATAATAGCACTAATCCATGTTTATCCAACCGTGCACTTTTCAAAAACAACACAAACCTCTAATAAATGCTTTGGCTTCACCTTGACAACTTATATGGGTTATTGCCTCGTTCATGCCTGGATAACCATGTGTTATGACTTAAATGTTCTTTAATATCAATTTATGCCTTGAAGAAAAAGGATTGAATAACATAGTGTACATATGGTTCAATTTATTACAGCAAAACAATCATTTTAGTTTGAAGATATTTTCTCATGGTGCATATCATAGAAATCTTATTCAATAGAGCTCTCAATAAACCAGATTTTTTATGTCACAATAAATGAAACTAAGGCAGCTAATTGTTGCTAAGATTCTAAATAGATGAGTCTATTTGGCTTTCTTGTCAATCAAGGAATAAATTCCTTAACACTTGTATTTCTGGATTCTAATGTCTCTAATTGGATTTTACACTATCTGATTAACGACGTAGTTTATAGACTACTGTAAAAAAATGTGATACTTAAAAAGTGGAAGAGGATATTGTGGGCTGTCAGCATTTATGGAAAAGGCCAAGACAACATTGAGTAATTTAGCATTTTTGCAAAATGGCAAGGAAAAGCATAAAACCTGGTCAATGATGCCTCATTTGTGGTACTCTTGTTGTGTGTCTGTGATACAAAAGAAGACCCTGGAGTGCTATTCCAAAGAATGTTAAAATATGTAATAGTCTGTACTGAAAATGGATTGCAGTTTCAGAAAATTACAAAATAAAAAACAAATCCAAATTTTAATTTAAAATCAGAAGCAAAGTATAAGCTTAAAATTCAGCCACAGACTCATGATGAGTAAAACTTGCAAAAAGTAAAAGCACAAGGTAGAAAAGAATGTCACAAAATAGCCTTGTTACTTCTGCAGTACCAATTTTTAGACAGTCTTATTTTTATGAACTCTTCACATTTCCAAAAATGTTTCTGGCAATCCTTCAGACAGAAAGATCTTCTCATATATGAAGAGAAAACAATTCTAAGAGAGTTATGGCTGCAGATATGCAAGTCTGTCTTTTGGCATGTAATTGCTATTGGAAGGTGAAAAAGACTGGCTGGAAGCTAATTTAAAACCATGATGACAGTAGAACCAGCAATGGCTGTGGGCACTACAGCTCTTCTTATGATGAAGATTTTCATAATATTCAGGTCTTAGAATCATAGAAACATAGAATTGTTTAGTTTGGAGAAAACCTTGAAGATTGTCAAGTCCAACCTCTGTCAAAGACAAAGCAATGCACAGTGAAATATTCACTTTTAGGTCAAAAACTTTTGTATATAATACCTATGCACATGTGGATTTAGAAATTTTGGAAGAAAAAGTTAGTTCAGCTATATGGAAGAATCTAAACTCTTAATCTTTCCCACTGAAGAAAGAATCCCAGTACCCAGTACCCCACTTATCAATATGGGTAAGAAAATAAAACTGCAATTTAAAGATGGAGTTTATTCTTTAAAGGAGCATACTTGATTTCCAAAAATTATGCACAGTGGAGAATCATATACAAAAATAAAATACTGTACTGTGCAGCTCTCAGTAATGAAGAGATCCAGTTACTGCATTGGAGTTAATTTAGTATTTGAATTATTATTGTTATTAATATGGGTTTTTGTTCCTCTACTGCACTGAGTAGGACCACTTGTCAGGCCTCCTCTTGTCCATTTTGGCTAAGTTCCTGCCTGCTGCCCGTGTCATACAAAAACAGTCTCTTGTTCCCTGTAGCCAGCGGTGGAGAAGACTTTTTCCCCCAGGTGAGTCAACAAACAAATCTAACAAAAGTAAAACAAAGTTAAATTAAAATGTAAAATGACAAGTAAAATAAATTAAAATTTAAACTTTAAATAAAATGAGAAGCAACATTAAAAAAAAGTTCATTTTTAGGTAAATTAAAAAGTAAAGCAAAGCCAACCAAAATAAATTAAAAATGATGTGAAACAAAAAACCAAAAATTACCCGCCAGCCAATATACCATACATAGGAAACCAAAGTAAAATCAAAAGAAATCAAGGAAAACCAAAGTAAACAAACACAACAAAAACACCAAAACCCCAAATCTGAAACCCTAATACAAGACTGTAACATAAAGTTAAATAATACAAAAACCAAGACACATAAAAAAATGAAGAACCCAAAATAAAAAAAAAAGTTTAAAACCCTCACCAAATACAATGTATGACCCCAATGTAAAACAACATATGAAATTTTAATTTTTTTTTAAAAAATTAAAATAGTAAAGCACAGGAAATAATTTTTTTTAAAAAAATTCCAAAAGTAATCCCCCAACATAAAACCCAATGTAAAACGTAAAAACCCAGATAAGTAAAGCTTCAACAGAAAGGAAAAAAAAAAAAAAAGGTAAGCCAAAGTAATACAAATAAACCCCAAAGCCAACCAAAGTAATCCAAAGTAAGTCAAATTAAACAAAAAACCCAAATTAAATGTGAAACTAAGTGGACAATAAACAAAAATAAAACCAAGTTAAAAGGAAAACAAAAAATAAAAATACCCAAGCAGTAAACAAAGATAAACAGATCAACAACCTCCCCCAGTAAAATCCCAACATATGACCACAATGAAAAATCTCAATATTCAAAAATAATAAAAAACCCTGAGCAAGCCAAAAGAAAAGATAAC
>WEIU01015192.1:11185-23462 GCA_013389925.1 Aegithalos caudatus
TGTCTTATTATTATATTCCAAAATCATTTTGGTTTAATAATGAGTTTCAAACATTCTTCTCTTTAACTCTGTCTGAGTCTCTTAATTACTATTTAGTTAGGAAGATATTTCAGTCTTTATTCTGCTCTAGCATTGCTTATGCTCCCTGTTCAGAGGCCATTTGGAAAGATGAGGTATGACTTTTTCTAATTAGATTGAAAAAATAGTCAACTAAAAATATTCAGCTAATGAGTCTGATGCTTTGTTAGGTCTTGAGCAGAGATGTTTTAGTATAACAAAGCAATATATTTATAATGATGTACCAATAAAATGCTTTGTTTCTGAAAATTGTCATGTTTCAAGTCATTATTAATAGTCTATTCAAATGGAACATGATGTTAACTGACCTAGAGTATATAATTTTTCAAGATTAGCATTGCCAACACTTTAAAAAGTTTTCTGCATTTTATGATCCCTTAGTATTTTAGAGTGGCTGAAAAAGTGAATTTTATTTTTGACATTAGGACAAAAAATCAAGAAAGGGAGAAATTATTTAAAGTGGTCACCTCCTAAGGCAGAGATATACATGAATTCTGGAAACACTAGTTGATATGATAGAAAATTAAAGAGCAAGAAATTAGAAAGTTGCAAAATGAGACAAGGGGGTTTTTTTATGACATTGTAAGGTGTGAAGAGATGCTGTCAATGATGGATTTGGATTGGCTCCTGTAATTGTGGTATCTGAATGATACAGCAGACAGCTTGGGTCCAGGTAATGTTGTCCAGCTAATGAACCTGACATATAGCAGAAATTCTGGAATTTTGTTAAGCTGGGAAAAGCTGGGGAGAATAGTAAGATGGAAAAAAAAAATATTAGGAAGAAGTTGATTTTTTAAATTTATTTTATTTTTCTAAACAGTGTTAAGTAAAGCTAAAATGATAATTTTACTCAGAACAGGGATGTCTATAAAGGGACAGTTTAGATGCAGTTATAGTGACATAAGAAGATTGATATATTTTGCTTGTTATCAGAGATTGATTCTGTTTCCATCTTTATAGCATGTGTGTACTTAAATGTGTAAAATTTTGGGGGGCTGCCAGGAAAAGGTTGTGGTTGCACACATATAATCAAAAAAGAAGGAGGTATTTTATATTTATACATACACGTGCATATATAAAAAAATAACAATGTAGAACAGTCTCTGCAGAGCAAAATTACGTAGACTCGTTTTGTAAACGAACTTCATAAAGCCAAATAAAATGCGTGTGTGACAATTTTGTAGCTTTGTGATAGTTTTATAACTAATTTTTGGACTTCTGAGAGAAAATATATTCAGCGTTGCACACTCTGTTTCTTTCCTATAGGTACCACTTAGTGAGATTTTCTTTCTTACATATCAAGGGTAACCATTTGTCTTGTGTTCCCTTACCAGTTTCTTTATGGGAAAACTCCAGAGAAAGAACTTCTCTTCTTAAAAATAATAAAAAAAATGCAGTTAATGTGCTGTCTGCTAGAGAAAAACCTTCTGAAGTTTAGTGGCCCTTACTGATGTGTCTCTGTTGTCATGGAAATGAAGATTTTTGGTTTTTTGTAGGCTTATTTGTTCTGCTTTTGCTTTTTATAGCCTTCCTTTTATAACTTTAGCTTTGTACTGGAAGTGTTATGCTTCATAACAGAAAAGTTATACTTCCTTTACCATCCTTTTACTTCCCTTTGATGCCCACTAGAGTTTGATGGCTAAAAGGCTGGAGAAGAAAAATATTGGGAAATAAGACAATTTTGGGCATGTACTTCACCTTAAAGGAACAGGAAAAAGAAGGCATCATTGCAGTGAGGCATGCAATAGTAAAGTTAAAAATTGGATTGGACTAAATACTAGTTATTGTTAACACTTTACATCTCATACAGATGTGAGTTGCAAAGTTACTGTTGGAGGCCATGAAAGCTTTCCAGGTTTTACTGTGTCTGTGTTCTGTCATTGACTGAACAGGAGTTTATTTCCTTTGTGCTTAAATACAGTGGCATGTTGTTTACAGTTCTTTCATACTTGTTTTTTCTGGGTCTTGGTAGGAAAAATTATTCAAACATAAATGTGGTTAATGCTATTTACAGAATAATTAGAAAGTGACATTACTGAGCTAATCCTATGTCAGTTCTGATGCCAGGAGCCCCTGAGGCGTGTCAGCATCAGACAGACCTCTTCAAGATGTCCATGACACACTCTACAGAATTTCCATCTGTGGTCAGGTTCAACATACCTCACCACCTGCCATGCTTTTATAGCTTTCTTCCTCACCATTAAATTTATCAGTTAAAAATGGTCTGTTTCATCACAATAAAACCAATAATTAGTGATCGAATGAGTGTGAAATGTCCATGAAGGACATGTATTACATGTTAGACAGGACCATCTGTATATCCCCCTGTAACATCTGTACGTTCTCCTGTAACACCTGCAAGCTACCATGACAGGACAGAGCATGGGGTCATTTAGGGGCCACTTGGGATGACATATGGGTGCTAGCTGGGGAGGCTTAGTTGGGTCAGCATATACCTCAGGATCACTAATTCTATATTCAAAGGAGCTGAAGCACTGTAAGCAAGTGATATCTGTAAAAATAAGCACATAAACATTTTTGTGCTGATTCAGAGACAGAGAGAAAGCATGATTCAGTTTGTGGATAATTTGAGCCTCTGCTCTGAAGGTTTGTTGCTTCTAAGAAAAGGTGGGAAAAATTAAAAGAGATCATACTTGAGAAACAAGTATGATCTCTTTTTCATAGTGTCTTCTTTCATAGAATAATCTTCCTTTTACATCTATCATTGTTTTTCTCTTATATGATTTTTCAGCCTTCCTTCCAAAGTTCACATTATAATGAGATAGGTATGCACCGGATAACAGCTGCAGCTGGGTTCCTAAGAGGTAGATCTTGCAAACTATTATAAGTTACTATAGTCTGCTAAGAGCATGAAAAACGTGGGGAAAAATCTGCAAAACCCATGTGTATCTAAGCTAACTTCCATGCTCTCAAATCTTTAGTTGCATGCTGTGCCTCCAGTATCATCACTTTCAGGGTTTTTATGACTTCTCTGAGTACTTAATTTTTTAGCTGTCCTGGTAATTTCTTTTTTTAACAAGTTTTCTTATTTTTAAGGTTTCCTATATGAACCTCAGTAAAACAATGATTGATATGCTCTGTTCTTTTTTTCTGTTTTGTCATAGCTTTTCTCTGTGTTGCTGTATGTTTTGAAATCTAATGCCTCGGTGTCTCACTTATTGTTTTCCTTCTGTACTGATGTACTCAGTTTATCAATGTCTTCACTTGGGGCAAAACTATATCTACCTTTTTATATGTGTAAATTTCTCTTTAAAAATAAACAAAACAAAGGTATTATACTTTTATGCTTATTATTATCATGAATATCAACAAAGTTTAAAAAAATTGTTTTAGTGCAAGATAATTTAAAAAGGCACATACAAGCTAGTACTTTATAAAACATATCCTTCAAAAATTGTGCAGGTGGTTAATTCACATCTGAGATTACTTCTTTTAGGTTTTATGTGCTAAGTATCCAAAATATTTTTGAAGTGATAAGAACATATTTTCTGCAGTAGATATGCATTCTTATGATCTATATTGTTAGCAGATAGATTTAGAAAGACAAACAATCTTCATTGTTATAAGGCATTACACAATTAAGAAAAGAGTGTTCATTTTACTGTGATGTGCACTTGAATTCTTAATGGTAAAATAATAGTAGAATAACTGTCATGAGCATAATAACATTTAAAAAGTTCTGATTTTATTTAGCCCAGAATTTTCTGTTATTTGGACCATAGTCTGAGACAGAGTAGTAAGCTTCCTGAGAATCCATTACCAGCGTAAGTGCTGGCTTTACAATTATTATATTTTTAAAAGGATTAGTGGAAAAAATAGTTTGTTATACTTTTATTTGTTGAAATTTCTACAGCATAGGGTGTGCATTTTAATAAGTGCAAAGAAGGCTTACAGAAATCTGATATTTGAGACATATCTAAACCAGTAATCAGTTAGTTTACTTCTGTTAGAGTAAAGGTGATAATTCCAGAAAGGTGGTTTGGTTTCCTGTATTTTAACCACCTGACAGCCTTTACTCTCTTACTCTCTTTGTGGGAACCGGTTTTTTTGGTTTTTTTTTTTTTTTTTTGTCATCTGAAAACTGATCTGTAATCCATTTATGTGATTTAGTTTTCCAGATTAGGAAGATCCTCTAATTATGTTGTATTAAGAGATTGCAATTAGAATTTGTAACGGAATCTTAGCTTGAATACCACCCAAAATGTGCCGCTCAGAAAAAAAAAAAAAAAAAAGTTTACTGATCTTTATTTCCCCCAGCTTGTCCTATAGTAATTTTGCTCTGTAATAAGAATATTGAATGCTACTTTGAGTTTTTCAAAGGCAGCAAGTAAGTAACAGATTAAAAAAGGGATTATAGGATCCAGCAAGTTCACTGGACCAGCATCATTAAACTAGTGCTCGTGGAAGATATTTATAAACTGTTCTTTTGTTGCCTGTAATTGAACACTCAGTTTTAGTTAGAATTTTTCAATCTCTTTCTCTGATTTTCTGGGAATGATAAAGGAGTAGCGTGAGGGATGCAGTGGAAGACTCAATGTATGTTCTGTCAGGACATGATTTACACGTCTTTTGTTGAGGCGCATGCAGATTGCATAAAGGTCTCATTTGTTGGACAGTGCATCTGACTAGAACTACATAGGATTATATATGTGTATAGGTGATTTTATATGCATAAATCTACACATATATATTCATACGTGCATATTTTTATATCTAGGTGCACTTAATCTCTAGAGCTTCGAACAGTGTTAGAAGTCTGCAATTGTTCTTTTTAAAAAAGTTAATTTTTGGGTTTTTCTTTGGCATGACAGTTTCTCTGAGAATGGCAATGATGCCATTTTTAGATTCCTTACATTTGTTGCATTTAAGCTATAAGAGACAGGCATGCATTGCTCATTAGGAGGTATACTAAGAAGTAAAAAGCTTGCTGGTAAACCGTTATAGGCAGAGTCTAACTTTATTATTTTAAAAATTGTATATTTGTGATCTTTCAAGTTTTAAAAACTGGGGCAACTAAAATTGTCATTATAATAATCATTAAAAATCCATGATTTTTCAGCTTGACAATTTCCCTTAAATCATAAACTTTCTATGCCAATGGGAGGACTGACCCAGCAGTCTTTTATTTATCTTTTTTTTTTTTTTTCACTCAACTGCTAATCTCCCTTTTTTGACTTGTTTTTCCTTTCTTATTCCTTTCAGATCTTGGATGAAATGGATGCAGTTGGAAAAAAAGTCAAGTGTTAGCAAAAATGTAGTTGGCATCTACACAAAGAATCTACTGTAAGTGATCCCTTTGTCTCATTTCAATGCTTGGTAAAATCATGGAGGAGATAATTCTGGGCATTACTGAAAAAAACATTCCAGTCATCAGTCACAGTCATCAGTCACAGCCAGTACAGGTTTGTGAGGGGAAAGTCCTGCTTATCAAACCTGATGACTTCCTTTTATGACAAGGAAGCCCACCCCTTGAAAAAGGGAAGGCAGTGGGTGTAATACTTTTGTGTTTCAGTAAGGCTTTTGATACTGTCTCTCACAGGATCCTTCTGGACAAAATGTCCAGCACACAGCTGGATAAGGACATAATTGCAAAAAGTAAGCACCGGGCTCACAGGTCAGACACAAAGGTTACATCATACTGGCGACATCTTCATTAATGCCTTGGATTCAAGAGTCAAAAGAGTACAAAGTGTACAGATGCTAGTAAATTGGGATTTTAAGGAAGGCAAAGCCAGATCCTGCACCTTGGAAGTGTCAACTGTAGATGTACATACAAAGTAGGAAATGAGAGGCTGGAGAGCAGCACCATGGAGAGAGATCTGGGGGTCATTGTCAATGACAAGCTGAACGTGACTCAGCAGTGCCCTGGCACCCAGGAGGGTCAGCTCTGTCCTGGGGGCACCAAGCACAGCATCACAGCCGGGCAAGGGAGGGGATTGTCCTGCTCTGCTCTGCTCTGGGGCAGCCCCACCTCCAGTGCTGGGGGCAGTTTTGGGCACCACAATGTAAGAGGGGTATAATGTTATTAGAGAGCATTCAAAGGAGAGCTACAAAGAGGGTGAAGGGCCTTGAGGGGAAGCCTTATGAGGAGCAGCTGAAGTCACTTGGCCTGTTCAGCTTACATAAGAGGAGACTGAGGGGAGACCTCACTGCAGTTTGCCGCTTCCTTGTGACTGGTGATGGAACCTGAGGAAATGGTCTGAAATTGTGTCACAGGAGTTTTAGATTGGAATTAGGAAAAAGTTCTTTACCCAGAGGGTGTTTGGACACTAGAACAGGCTCCCCAGGGAAGTGGTCACAGCACAAACTTGATAGACTTCAAGAAGCATTTGAATAATGCTCTCAGGCACATGGTATGTATCTTGGGGCTGTTGTGTGCAGGGGCAAGAGATGGACTTGATGATCCTTGTGGATGCTTTCTCTATGTCTCATGTTGTCTAAAAGTCTTAAATGCAAAGATTGTTTTGTGTCAAATAATGTACAAAGCCAGTATCTAAACTAGAATAATGGGGAGATAACATTAATTTAATCAACTTAGGTGTTTCAGTTAGACAGTCAGATAGTCAGATGATTATTCTGTAGTTTTTGTGCTGTACACGTGCAGGAACTTGGCTATTTGTTTTGTGTTGTGATTTCTGTAGAGAAATTGTAGAATCTGAAGTGAAAAGGAGAAGAAATGGATGAATTATAAACATGCCCCTCATGAAGCGTAAATCAACTCCTTCATTTGCACCTTGTAGCCAGGGCATGGATAACAAATAGTGAAACTTAAGGTAAGATTTAAGCATAATAGTACTTTAATGATGCCTTGAATTCAGTCCCTTGCACATGGTGAAGTGTGATAGAACTGAGGGATCATTAATTCAGTCATCCTACGTGATGCTTGTGTTTCCCAATAGGAATGGTCGAGTTTACTTTCTCTTAAGGAGGAGCAAGATATGACTGATAGTGACAACTGTTTTGAAGCATTCTTATCTGTGCATTTTTATTTTTGGCCCCTCTCCTACTTTATAGAACTCCATACTGTTATATTAATTTTTTGTTGTTACAGTTATTGTATGTTATATGTGTGTTGTTTATTCTTCTTTGCACAGCTGCTTTCTTACCTACTAACTTACGAGTCCATGTCAAAACAAAGGACTAAAGCTTTTGAAAGTGCTTTCAGACATTCTGCAAACTTTGAAGACAAGACAGAAATTCTACAGAGCCAAAGAGCAACTTGAATGCTTTAATAGACCAATAACCTCCAATGGAACAAAGGCACACAGGGAAATACACATACTCTTGTTGAAGGTAGGACAGAAAATATTTTTAGTCACATCTTTTATGGCTCTGTAATACTGGTGGGAAGGGAAGAGAAAACGGGGTTTGGCTGTAAATAATTCTTCCATTCATCAGACCCCAAAAGATATTTGAATGAACACTTTGGTGTACAAAGACCACAAAAGCCAAGGGAATCTCGGAGCACATTAAGGTATGAAATCTCTCAGAAAACATGATTACACCCTTTAAATAATTAAGTGGTTAAAACCCAGATGGGTCTAACATGGTCATTTAGTCCAATCTCCTGCATAATGCAAGTATTAATCAGAGAATTTCTATGACCTAATTAAAGTTTTACTAGGAAAATACAGATTATGATTTAGCTTTATGTGTGTGTAGTGGGGTCCAAGAATCCAATCTTAGCTAATTTCTTTAGTGTTTGGAAGAACTAATTTGAATATAATTTTTATTATCCAATGTTTCAAATTCCACTAACATCAACTTAACTTTAACAACTTCCCACTAGATCTGTTTTCTTGTAGATACTCTGGTGTAATGTAGGTGCTCCTTATTTTTATTCTTAAATTTACCACCTGAACACTTGATATTTTTAGATTAAAGGCATACCTGTGGCCAGTTTTGAAGTACTTCCAGTTTTAAGCAGCAACTTTGCATTGATGGCACCAAAAACTATATGGAATATTTCAGTGATAGTTAAAGCAGTAGAGAATCTTAGAATATTACCACAGTAATTTGGCTTGGAGAAGACCACTGAAAATATTGCAGTCCAAGTCCCCTGATAAAAGCAGAGTCTGCTAGAGCTGTATGTGTGTATGTGTTGAGTATGCTATCCTGTGAAATGTTCTTTTTATAATCACTTGATCTAATACATATCTGTATGGGTATTTATTAGTATATCCACTTCCTATAGCACAATCTGGGGTGAAAAAGGCTCTGTTAGATGATCACAATGCTGTGCTTATGTCATAGCATCCAGTTTTGAAAGGGGAAGTGAACAGCTGTCTGTTGTGGGGCTTTAAATATCCTCATAGGCTTACTGCTGAGGTTAAGAGTGTCCAAGTGGAAAGTCTAGCCATAACATTTAGAACCCCATATTTAAAATGTATTATTGGGCATCTCCCTCAATTATACTGGTATTTGTGTTCAGTTGATTGTTCCTCATGAATCTGTCAACCAGGAGCATCTTTTCAGAGTTAAACCTTACCTAATGAGTAGCAGTATCCTTTAGGAGCACAGACAACTAATTTTGATCCCAAGATATAAAAGGCATAATTTTCTTAGTCTTAGGTATCAAAATTATTGAAGTTGTTCAGAATTTTAGAGGAATTATTTTGACAGTATTAACTAATTTTACTCTGGAAAATTTTAGTTATTGTCAAAAGTAAAATCAGTAAGAATCATGAAATAAGGCCAGTGAGACTGAAGGTTTTAAATTACAGATTATACTTAAAATAATAGCTCCAGATTTTAATATACTGCCAAAGTCTGGCAGTATATTAAGACTAGTATTCTGAATCAGAGATACTGTTAATCATTTTTTATTATCTTTCTCCTCTTGATCGATATAGCATATATGAAATATATATTTGAATACTGATATAAACAGGTTACTTCTTATCTCTTGTGTTTTAAGTCTGAATATCATATGCAGTAGTGAAAGATTTTCTCAGTGAAGGTAATTTAAGACTTTCACAAAGAGGTTAATCTCTGAATATGATAATGATGTTAGTGTTTATTAGTATGAAACATAATGAGGCTATATGCAAGGAGGTTGTCTTCTCACTCTCCTCTTCAATAAAATTTCTGCTTCTAGATGTGTTTGAAGAATGCAGAAAGAAATGAGAATAAATTAAGGTCATCAAGGAAAGGATGTCTATTATTCTTCTGTCAAATGTAACACCCAGACTGGAGCACAGAAAAATAGTAAGAGACTTATTTCTATGAAATAAGGCCTGTGAAGCCCTGTATGGAAATTTCTTTAGGTTATATGACCACCCTGCTATCTCTTGATAGCTGCCTGTTTTAAACTGGTAGTTTGTCCCTCTAGAAGAATAGAATTTCCTCAGAAAAAAAATAATTATTGGGATTTAGTAGAACTATATAAATCCCATCAATGGTGTAAACAAAGATATTCTGCTAATGTTACATTTTGTCTTCTGCTTTTTTTCCTTCCTCTCTTAACGTTCAATTTCCCCACTAATTCTGATAATTTTCATGTCATTAAGCATTTTTCCTTTCCCTGGACACTTGTGTGAGTCCGCTATGAGTTAAACTCAGGGCCATGTGCTCTTGGTTTATTATTCTTTAAGTATCTCATGAAGTTGTAAATATGAAATACACATCCCAAAGCAGACATTTAGAGACATTTTGGAAGTCTTAAGGCTTTCCAGTGCTTCGTTCAACACCCCTCTGTTGGGATATTCCAAAGATGAAATATGCTGTGCCATTATTTTATAGTTGCATTTCAATTTTGAATATAAAATATAAATTGTGAAGCACTTGAAATTGGAAGTTGGAGTGCCAGTTTTAATTTGTCTCTGTGCATTTTCCAGAGTCCTGTAATCTGCTGCCTAATTTACATAAAATAATTACTACCTGGGCATCTACATTACTGTTTAGGTGAGTTTAGGAGTGAACTTTTAAAGTATATGTCCCATTTTTCCTCACCTGCTGTATTTTGGTTTGCATCATAGAATATTCTCTAAGAACATAAATTGTTTTTATAATTTATGTTTTCATAAATGTTTTATACATGCATTATATTTTTTCATATAATTAAACCAGAACGTGCTTTCCAGGAGTGAACTGTACACCACTCCAACTTCTGAAAGGCAGTGCATCAATGGGACCTGACTTAATGCCCATCAATGGGACCTGGGCATTAGTCCAAAGTGAATTCCCTTAAAGCACAAAACACGTATTGCTTCACTTGCTATATCTATCACAACTTCCTCCTGTAGTCATAGACAAAATAGCTGAAGTAATCTGAGCTGGCTTTTGATTTTTCTTGCCTGGTTATTGAGGTAGTAGTATTAGCAACATAAATAATTTTGTGCTTTTAAATTATGCATTCATAATCAAGTTTATTATGTTGCCATGATCAAGACATCACTGCACCACAACATTATCATTATTATGTAGTTGAAAATCAATAGGACTGAAGGATGGAATGGTAAACTGATTTGAAGGCCATAGAAAACTGGGAGTAAAAGTCAGGTGTTTGTCATGCTGTTTAAAGCTGTAAGTACTCAGCTACATTTCATAATATCATAATGGACACCAGGGGATCCCTTAATGTCATCAGCTTCCAATTATTCTCTTGATTAACTGTTTATTTAGTCTCATTATACAGTTGGATATTCTGTCTTGCCTTGCCATTTACAATTGGCATGGTTGTCCAATGATTACTTGCACCAATAATCTCATTTCACATTAAAAGGGAATTTTAGGCAGTTGAATGTAGTTCCCACTGACATAGCTCTTTTCTATGCTAGAAGTGTCTCCAGAAACAGAAGCTTGTGTAGTTTTACTGTACAGTTTTAAAGTAGTTTATGTATCACTGATGGTAAATAGGTTTCCCAGTATGCTGAAGAAGGAAAGCCTCTGTGGTTGCTGCTTGGAAATTCATACACAGTTGGCATTTTCTGCATTGGTTTGTTATTCTGTGCAAGACTTGCAGAGCTTTTCTGTTCTTTGGCTTTAGGATTAACATCTATTCATAATTTAATCTTGAAAGGTCCTTGGAGCAGTTCTAAAGAAACATCAAGGAGTCAGATTTGTTTCAACATTGTTAATAAAGTGCAGTTAAATATGAAAGAAGCTTACATGAAATCTCTTTCACATTCTTTGTTACTCACTTTCGCACAAGCTGTGTAGATGACTAGTTAATAGCACCTGAAACTAAGCATAGTTCTCTGAAGAAAGAGCTTTGGCACTTACATAATTTGGAGGAGTTGTTGTTTAAGAGGAGGAGCTGTCAGTATCTTCATAACAATAATATTTATGAAGAAAAATAGATTATTGTATGGGTGGGGGTAAGCCATTTTTTATCAATGTTATGTTATGCTATCACTGCAATTAAAGTGATTTCGTCTTAACCTTTGGCATGAGGGTACAGTAGGCTTTTTAGGAAGTTAAAAATCCTGTCACTAAAATTAAGGTGTGTGTGAACCTGATGTGAAAATGACCGTAGTGGGACGTTGATAAAAGATAAATTCAGCTCAACATCTCATATATTTGTGTCAAAAGCCATCTGTCTTGGAAGTAGCGTAAGAAATGGCTATAACTTTTTGACAAAATATTCCTCTACTCCCCAGTAATTTGCAGCTCAAGGATCTCATATCCGTGAATTCTTGTGATTCAAATTTTCCTTGTTATTTTGTCCTTTTTGTGCTTTTCCTCCTCTACAACAGCCTGCTACAACAGGTTTCCACAACTTAAATACGTGTTGTGTAATATGCCTTTATTTGCTTCTGGCCCTACTTTCTTTGCAGTTCCTATCCCTTTATTGAACAAGTTGTTTCTTCTTGACTTTTATATGTCATGATTGTGCCATCTTTATTGTATCTGCTCCTAGTTATCTCTTTCCAACCTTTTTTCTTTTTGTTTCCTCTTATATTTGAAAAAAGTTTGTATGTTTGTTTCAAGGAACAAAGTAATTCGGTTTCATCAGTGACCTATATACTCCATTGTTGCAAACAGCACTGTTGAGGATGTTGGTCACCTCAAATATTTGATGCCATTGAGAAATACAACTTATAAGCAATTTGCCAGCCTAGGTAAAATATTTGCCAGATCCTTTTTGAAATATGAAGAGTTATTAATGCTTATGTAAGAAATGATTTTGAAGAGAAAGAATAGCAGAGGAGATGTACACAGGAGGTCTGTTTTAAAG
>WEIU01015194.1:0-72229 GCA_013389925.1 Aegithalos caudatus
AAATTTATCCTAGACTCCATAATTAATGCCCTTTACTTAGGATAAAGGAGACTATAGTTCTGTAGTACACTCTCCCTCAAGCCCAATTTATGTTGCTTATGATTATTCATCTAAATAAACAGCATTTTTCTTTATTTATTCTCTTCCTGAACATGTTTGCAGGGATTAATGAACAGTTTTACTGCACAGTATTTTCTCAGTGACAAAACAAAGAGTACAAAAGCCAAGAAAAAGCCAGTGATCTGGGAAATGGTAAATATTGACAAAATATGATTGCAACTCAGAAAAGTTTTAGCTGCCCATCTGGAATTTCTCTTTACAAATTCCGTGCATTCCTGCCATTTGCAGGACAGGGATCTATCTTAATGTGTCCTATTGCAAATAATTTAAACAAATATTAAGTAGTTCTTAAAATGCTTTTAAGGCTCAAAGAACATAGTGGTGGTCGTTCTCACAGTTTCCATTTGTAATGTCTGCACCTGGCCCTCGGAGGTTCAGAGGTCAGAAATAAAGTATATCAGATTATCTTCATCCTGTTGTTTATTTGAAACTTGAATTCTGTTCCTCAGTCCAATCTCTGTTTTTTCTCTGCAGATAATTGAGGGGGAAAACCATGGGTATTTATTGCACTGCTGCTCTCCACACATCCTATTCCTATTTTGGAAGGCTTCCTAAATTCATTACACAGGCAAAACTCCCACTTAAGTTATTTGTTTGCCTGTGCAGAGACCAAAAAACAGATCAGAGAATAGAATTGTTCATTTCTGTAAATATGCCAGTTGATGGCTTGCTGAAACGCTGTGCTTTTGTTCACTCCTTGAGCAGAGTCCAGACAGAGCTGAAAACCCAGGGAAAAATTAGAAGTCAAAGCCTTCTTGCATATTTACTGGAGACATTGGAATAACCAGTACCGAAAAGGGCCATCAGTTTTCTAGACCGAATGGACCTTCAAAGGAAAAAGAAAATGTTTATAGTGAAAAGGAAAATTAATTAATTAGGACTTAAGCCTTCAGCTGTCAGCAGAATACAATGTCAATTGGAACAAGAGTTGCCTCTGACAAATCTCACCTGCCTTCATGAGGCTTGTTTGCAGTGCCTTATGCACAGATCTTTACAGGAACAGAGCAGTGCTCACCAGCACAGCCCATTAGCTGTGAAACCTGTTATGTTGATTTTGATTTCAGAATACAATGCTGCAGCAGAAAAGGAGCAATGCTTTGGTATCTTTGCTGTTCACTATCCAAGGCTTGATATTGATGCCCTTCTCAAGCAATATTCATTTCATAGGGTAAAAGAAGCAAGACTTCAGTACCAAGGCTGTGATTGTGATCTTTGAGCCTGTAATTTGATTTTAAGATGTTAAAACTAGGGAAGCATGAGGCTCAGGAAATAGTTCGGTTTATGCTTTGTGAGACGCAGGGAGACAGGCGGGCAGTAGACTTCAACTGCTCCAAGTTATTTGGATAAAAAACAAAACAAAACAAAACAAAAAATAATCCTATACTGGGTTTGTAAAAGAAAGATAGAATGAATATTTTGCTTTTTAAATAGTGAAATTTCAGGAAGGGGATAGAATGCAACTGCTTCACATCATAAATTTGGGGGTGAATATGTCTGTTCAGATGCTCTGAACTAATGAATTCTTATGAGACTTCACCTAAGACTTGTTTCTGCATGTATTGGAAATCATGCTTGGAAACTAAAGATACAAGTCAAAATGTATGAACCACCATCCTTTGTTTAGTGCAAAGCTTTGTGAAACTTTGTTCCCCTCCTCCATTCACTGCAGATTGTGTAAGGTAATTAGGTCCTGTGTGACTTACATTTATTACAAGGCTTAGAATATTTGTTCAAATTATTTTCATTTTATATTTTTAATGGAATCCAGTTTTGTAGGTTTTGTCAAACTATTCCCGATAAGTTCACTATCTTTGGAAGGGGAATCTCATGGTCAGTCATAAGAGTGTGTTTCTTTGTGTTGGCATTCTCCACTCAAGTGGAGAATTAAGTATGGTTAGGAAGACTGCTGTTTGCATACTTGCAAATAAGCATAATGCTTCTGTCATTGTAAGATCTGAGGGGTACAGTGCATGGAACTGTTAGAGGAGGTAGGATACTCCTTTTGTTAAGGTGACTCTGGTCCAAGGAAATAGGATTCTTTCCTTAGCTCTTGCTCCTTTCTGTGCTTTAGTGGGCAAGTTGCACAAAGACTTGCCACAGCCTTTAATTGTAGGTTTCTCTGTACAGTTGTGCCTTGCCTGAGAGCAGCCGGTTCTAATTCGGGGAAGTACTGGCAAAGCCAGGCACACTGTAACTTAAAAGAATTGTTCTCAGAATATATCCACCACTCTACAAATGTTACCTCTGCTGAAAAGTCAGTCCTGGGGCATCTCAAAAGGAGCTTAAAAGTGGTAGATAGTATTAATTTCAATTTCTAGTTCACTTAGTAACATATCTGTAAAGTTGTGCTGATATCTGTTCTCTTACCTTACAGGTCAAGAAAATATATACATAAATTTTTCAAATCACCTGATGGTCCTCTGTGTACTACAAAACAGCCCAGGAATGTATCTATTCCATTTGGGAGAGAGCTTCTTTGCTGAAATGTACACAATATATTGAGCAAGGAGATAACATCAAATGCCCTTTAATGCACTCAGTGAAATAGGAGGCATATGCAAAAAAATTGTATGGGCTCAAGTCATTAAAAACTATTCTTATGCCTTGAAGGGGAAGGGTAAATAAGGACAAATGCTGAATAAAACCCACTAATTCTAGCATTCCCTAAGTTCTCACTGCTTGATATCTTTACATGTATGAAATACTTTCAATGAAGTAGGGAATGAGTGTGCAGGTATCCCTGTTTTCCACATTTCACATTGCCTATCTTACCCCATAGTTCTTGCTGACATGTCACACTGAGATCTCTCCACCTCTCACACTTTAGGGTAATTATGTTGTAGCTTGGCAGTAATTACACCCAGACAGTAGCTCTGCTCAGTCACTAGACCATGTTCTCTCTGCCTGCACCCAGTTAATCTTCCCCCATGGGTCCAGAAAGGGGAGAGAAAACTGTATTTTTTTTTTCATCCTTAAAAATTCCCGTGACATTTTTTAGTAATTTTGTTAGTTCCCATGTCCTGGCCAAGTGCCAGTTTTGTTTAATTACTTGAGTTATCTGAGAATTGGGAAAATGTATTCTTTGTACATTTTACTTAAAATGTCATGGAACACATTGAACAACATATTCAGAAATATATTTGTGAGTGATTCAGCTAGGCCTCTAAACAGGGCAAATAACGGCAAGGAATTTCCAAAAATATTGTAGACTTAGTCAAAAAAGCTCTTTGATGCTAATCAAATGGCTATTCTGCATCCCATCAAGAAAATTCCCTCTGGAGTATTATCAGAAAGATGGGATGTTTTTCTTTCCTTCTTCTCTAACCAGTTCTGCAGGTCACCCAAAATCAGTATGATTGTGTACATTACTCCTGGAAAAATTTCAGTCCCAGGGAAAATGACACTCTTGGGAGTGAGATCATCAAGCATCATTTTTTTTTTTGCCTTCATCCCTCCTTATTCTATGAGCAATCTGAATCATTACACATTAATTCTTTACTATTTGTATAACTCGCTGCATCTCACTAGCTCAACCGGCTTTAAAGACTTCTTGTCTTTCAGCAATACATTGATTAGAAATTGAGCTGTTTACCTTTCGAAATTCCATCAAAGACCTCTTGAGGTGGGTGAGCTTGGACAAACCATTAAATTCTCCATAGAGCATGACAAGAGTTCCAGACCAAGGACTGCAAAGAAGAACCTGTTGGCATTGTGCAATCAGGACTACTATTGTTTTTACAAAACCCAGAAAATCTTCTACTTATTCTTAGTGCTTTCTATTGGTATTTTATTAGTTAACCACTTGGAGATATATAGTAATTTATAGGATTCTTTTATAACATAGTATTTTCCAACCTTGGGTAGGCAATGTACCGTGTTATTCTATTTCCATGTTTATACAGATGCTCTAGCAGACCCATTCTATAAGTGAGGAAAAACTAAATAAAATATTGGTCCAGGCAATCACTTCCAGTCCTCCTGTATCTTCTTTCAGCTAGCAGTCATAAAATGAGTTCTTCATCCCATTTGCTTATGGTGATGGTAGGCATAAATTACTAGAATTGACGAGCCTAAATTGAGTTTTGTGGAAGTCACTGTTCTGTGTAATTGCAGTGTTCCATGTAATGACGTATTTAATAGCACTGCTTGACTGAGACTTAGAGTAATAGTCCTAGTCTTCACAAATGTCTATAGAGTAGCATAGTAACAGCCAGGAGGATTTTTGCTGCTGGTTTTGTTGGGGTTTTTTTAACAAAAATAATCTTGATCCTAAACAATAGCATTTTTAATGTGTTATGTAAATGAATTATCCAATACAGCATTTTTGCCTTTATATCCTTTCCACTGGCAGTTATCTTTTCTTGAGGGGTCTGAGGTTTAGGCAGCCAGTTAACCTTTTCAAGGTTAGTGTAAAATCATTTTCAGTTTGATAAGGATTGCTATATGGAAATTAAAACAAATAATGTCTTTTCATGGGATTTTTTTCATTGTTCTTTCTCACTGTTAGAAGCAAAAAAAAAATACTTAAATGTTGTTCTCTCTGAGTAGAAACTATACTTTAGTATATACTTTAGTTTATTAGATGCTCTTTAATCAAATCAAGATTAAACTTTTTTTCCTACTTAAGAGAAAAAGCAATGGCCCCTCATTGTACATGAATGTGTGCAAAATACAGTCATAAGTTTATGTAGAAAAGTCATAGTATCATCAAAATACATCAGCAAGCAATGTTCTTGAAAAGAGTTCCCCATAATTGCTATGGAAAAAAAATAATTCCTTTAGCATTTGAGCATTAGTATTCAAAGTAAGTTTTATTTGACCAGATATGGGGCTTAGACATTAAGATTTCCATATGGATTCTCTGGAGAGTGATGTATGATGGGTTATGGACAACATCCTCTGTGTGAATGTAAAGCAGCTATTTCACAAAAGGGTGTGCCAACAGAGGTAGTGGATGTACCACCAACTGTCATATGATTTGTAAAGAGACTTCTCATCTTTGTGAGCAGCATTTTTTCTAAGGTTTTCCTTTCTGTCATTATTTAAATGTTTTTGGTGTGCCTATCACCTTCATTAGTTGTTTTGGGTCATTGCTTAGTGCAGCCTGTTCGGTGTGGAGCTTCTGTGACCTTCTGGAATAGATTATTTGGCCACAGACTTCAGCTGCCTTTGAAGACTAAGCAAAGTGAGACAGATTAAAATACTCTGGGCCAGAGTGAGGGGCCACACAGAGTGAGGGGCCACACAATCTGTGCCTAAGGTGTGATTTTTTCATCTCTGCTTTTGCCTCTGTGTTTTCCTGCATGGAGACATGCCAGAAGCCCAGGCACTGTTTCTCCAGTTGTCCTGTAGCCTGTGGCCCTGGTGACAGTTGCCCTAGTATTAACATTCAGGAATTGGTCTTTGTATCTCTTTAGGAGTGCATTCACCAAGTTAGTGACATTAGTGGTTTAAGAAAGGAAATAGAGAATCAGGTCTGCAGTTACTGAAATTAAACCTTCCTTATCAGGCCACAAGTAAGACTCTGGAAGCTTTAGTTCTTCGAACTCAAATTGCATTTTACTGACAAATTGCCAAGACACATTTGACCCATGTGAGAGCCTCTTCCAAGAGCTAAATGAAAAATGCATTCTTGTAAATACCATTGAAATTGTTCTTAGGTTCTTCTCATGCTCTCAGCCATTAGCCCCTTCCAGAAAATGGTTTTCAGATTCCTTTCCATCCCTCCTACATATATAACAGTTTTTCAGCCTCTGAAGATGTTATGAGCTGTCTTTATAAATCTCTTTAAAATTACTTGGCAAGCCATAACATGAAATTGCATATAGTTGAAGAAAAATATGCCAGACCATTCTGTATTAAAAAATATGGGACTAAATGTGAAATACATAGGCTAAATTGCACCAAAGGTTGTTTTCCTTACTTATGGTATACTCAGGGTGAAGTGTCTAAAAATGATACTTTATCCTACCAACAGTAAATACATTATGATTTACAGCCTCTAAAATGGAAGGTGCTAGCAACTCAAGCCATTAATATTACACGCAAAAGAAGTCTTGTTCTGATCCAAAGAGCTGAATTCGTGCTGCACAACAGACCTGTGAAAACTTTCTTTGTATGAGAGCTTTTTGCACATAGACTGGCAAATTGTTCCTTCTACTGTACTCCTAGTATAAAAGGGAATTGAGTGCTGTTCCTCAGAAAAGAGCTTAACCAGATAAGAGTTTAGAAAGCTTCCAAACAAAAATTCAAAGATACTCCATGCTGGGATGTAACTAAATATATTTTAGGCAAAGTAGAAAATGGAATGTGAGTAATGAGACAAGATGTGCATATTCCCCTTGCTAAAACTGGAATTGTGATGTGTGTTTCTATTTATACATATACACATACATGGACACCCAAGAATCCATTTCTGCAGCTCAGAATAATTTAACTAAAGCTTTTGTATTTTCCTGAGAAGGCTTACTGGTCTTCACCAGATGATTACCTTACAGATGTTCATTTTGTAATTTACATTTTCCATGCATCTATCTGAAAATGTCTCTCACAAAAGAGGCAGATGCAAGTGAGGAAGTTGACATCCATGTGCTCTATTAGCTACAAGAAAAGGAAGGAAGGAAGGAAAGGAAGGGAAGGAAGGAAGGAAAGGAAGGAAGGACATTTTCTAGAAAGATAGATCTTACTTTCCCATTAATGAAAGCTTATTTTCATTAAGAGCTGCTCAAAAAATGAATTAGAACCTTTTAGATTCAAGGGAAAATGTGGTGGACTGTCCTTATTAGCACATGAGCTACAGGCTCAACAGCATTCTCTCTGTGTGTGACAATATCAATCAATTGAATTTGATTTGCAAAAATTTAGTCAAAATTCAGCAGCTTTGAGAAGAAAGACTAGAGGGTCCTCATTGCCTATACTCCACTTACAGTCTGATGGCTAGAGTCCTGTCTTTGGAGAAGAAATCTATAAATTCCAGTTTCTGTGCTGAATCAGTCAGGCAAGCTTAGCCTGGGAAATGGCTTGCTAATTGTTGGAGAGATTGACTTCCAGAGTTTGCTGGTACTGTGCATGTTTGCACAGCTGCATCTTTCTTGGTGTCAATTGCCTTTTGTTATAAAAGGAGTCCAGAATTTCTTTATTTTCTTACTTTTATCATAAATGCCCCAAAATTGTTACAATTCTCAAATTTCCATCTCAATTTACCAAAGAAAACATACGGAAAAAAAATATTACCTGCAACAGCTCAAATGAAGATTTTCTGTTGTGTTTATTTTTGTTCAGCTATGTGGTTTTGACTCACACAGGCCTAGTTTCCACGGGTAACTAAGGATACTTGATGCCAAGAACTCCTAAATGTGAGATAGCAGTTTAGCCCTGAAGAAGTTGTGTAAATTGTTGTTTTTACTTCTTTCGTATCCTGACAATACTTTTCAGGCAGGAAAGCTTTCCAGCACTGGTACTATAGCCTTTCAAAATGATTCCTAGCTTTTACTCTTCCCTTCAGGTAGATCATCTGCAGAAGACATTTCTCATGGCACCTTCAAAAGTGCTTCATTCAGCTTCCCAGCTTACAGGGTGCTATCAGGAACCAGCCAGAGGGAGAACTGCCAGAGGGAGACTTGATCTTCTGGAGAGCCACAGGGAGACATACAACTTGATTTCGTTTTCTGTAACATGTTGGTCGTGTTATGAATCATCCTCTCTACTACAGGGCTTAGGCAAAATCTGTGGAGATGAGACATGGATGGTGGCACAGCAAGGAACTGTTACTTTAGGTGAATGCTTTGAGCTGTAGTGGTATTTGGGCTGGTTTGAAGCAAATCCCCTCCATTTAATATGTTCTGGTTTAGTTAGGATCACAATTTTGGGTTTTAAATTTCTTTTGGCAGAAGCTAAATTGGAAAATCCCCTCCAAGTGCTTATGAATACATGTCATTCCCTCTCTCTGAGGTTAGAGTTCAAAACAATGTGGCCATGAAGAGCACTGAGCCCCAAACAGGTGGAGACTTTCAATCTCAGAAACAGACAAACTCTGCTTCAAAGTAAATTCCTGCAACTACATCTGACAGAGATGTAGGAACTACAGCATCAAGTCTTTTGATCTACTGATCTTCTCCTGTCATGCCAAATTCTTTGCTAATGAGACATGTACACTGCATTAATTTGGAGTTGATGTATTGACTAGCTATAAATCTGCATTTTAAGTACAATCTTAGGTCACTAAGTACTAACTGAATAAAAAGTTTTGATCAAAGGCAGATGAGCTTCCTTCTATTCAAAAGCTTGACTGAGTTCCAGAAGAAATAGGATCTTCTATGCGAGTTTTTCAGGGTCACAGCCTGAAAAGTGTTTATCTCCTATACATGCTGTTTGATATCCTTCTTGTAAGTGCTAGAAAGTACTTCATCATGCTCTTTAAAACATCTTTCTTGTGAAAACAGAAAAAAAAAATATTTAAACAGTCCTGTCTGTGTGTTATAGACCATCTACATAGAAATGGGTCTATGACAGTTGTAACTTTCTTGTTTATTTATCAGTTATCTTGGACTTGCTTATGATGTCTGTGGTAACCTGGTTGTTCTCTTTTGACCTTTCTGCCCTGTTTATTATTTTTAAAAGTTTTATTCCAAATGTTACCTTCATTTTGACACTGATTTTTGGTGTGATTTCAGCCAAATTTGTCATTTTTTAGACCTTAAGATTTCCTTTAGGTTTAAGTCCAGCACTCAGTGTCCAGAATGACAAAGTTCTTACTACAATTCAGCACATCAGCAAAAAATTTCAGTGAAAGTTCCAGGATTAGTATTTTGCACATTGCATTGCAATATTCTGCTAAACTCCATGTTCTCTGTACAGGATGAAAGTTAAATTCTGAGTAATTAAAACCAGGAATTATCTGATTTTTTTGCTTTCCTATTGAATTCTTATTTTTACCAGTCAGTGGATAAAAAAAGTTGGATTGGTGATTTTCCCTTTGTAAGTTTTTTACACTGAAAAGTATTTGAACAATGTCTAAGCCTTTAAAAAATGTTCTTTTTCAAATGGCCCCTCCTTGGTGTTCAAAAAGGTGGACAAGAAACTGAAAATTTATCAAAAACTCATTGAACCTAGAAATCATTCTAATAATGAAAATCACTGTCCAGAAGTGCATATTCTTGGTATCTTGATACAATTAAAGCTGCAAAACAGGTCTTGCATCAGGAGGAGTGTTGCATGACCTTGTCCCTCCCTACAGCTGATTCATGAGTCTAGAAGCAAGAAAAAATTCACCAGTAAAACATAAACAAAGTTTAAAATAGAGGGGACCATGAATTTGGGAGGGAGAAACTAAGTGAGAGTTTAAGAGGAAACTAAACTCTTCTAAACTGATGAGATGATTGTGGCTGCTTAGTGACCCCCTCCCCTGCCAGAAGACAACTCAACCAGTTTTTTCCCGAACTGCCTCCAGCATGTAGAAAATGAAGCAGTCAATGAAATCTGCCTTTGCATCAGCCTTCACAGTTTTGCCATGAGCCCAGTAAATTGAAGGAGAACACGTGTGCAAGCTCATTAATATCTGTTAGCCGTAGCAGATGTCAGACATTTCATACAGTGCAGCTTATTCTCCTGCAGTCCAGCATATGCAACAGGACACATGAAGTGAACATCCATATCTTAAGGAGACAAGTATCATGCTTTATTTCTTAATATCTCTATATATGTGTCAGTGGTCTAAGGTATGAATTTAGCTAGTGTTTTTAAAGCTGGTGGTATTTTGACAGAGTAGCAACCTGAACAGTAAGAAAAGAATCACTAGAATTCACAGCTGCATAATAGACACAAACTCAAAGACAAGAAAAGACAAAATATCTATTATTATTTGATAATTTTCAGATATATCCTCAGTAATCATCTAATCACTCACAATACAACTGTCTTTCTAAATCAAAGTTAAATGAATACTGGTGCAATTATTGCAAAGGGTAACCATAGATTTTTATTAATCTAGAGTCAAATTTCACATTTAATACCAGAGAATACTTGAATGTGGTTGCAAAATAACATTGACTATCCACTTCAAGGGCTATTCTTGACCAAAATTAAAGCAGGAAGCTCCAGTTATGCCAGAGACTAACGTAGTTAAATATTCAGATTATTAAAAATGTCAAGATGACAAAACTAAGCCCAAAGAAAATACTTTAGCTTTGAAAGTAGACAACTGAAAAGCATTAAGTCTAAATAGGTGAGTGTATTAAATACATATATTTTTAGTGTTCACCTGACATTCAGTGGTTTTTGCAATTTTTTAGCCTAGCATAAATTTATTGAAATGGTAAATAAGGTGAAATGGAGCAGGAAATGCAGGCTTTAACACAATTTCTTCTAATTTAAGTAGGTCTTCCCTGAGGGAGAAGAGCATCATTTAATCAGATTTTTCCTGACATTACGTTTTACAATACTGGGGTTTTATGGAGATTCATGTAATGAATAACAAATGTGCTGTTTTGTACTTGCATTTCCATGAAATGTGAGAAATCTTACATTAGAGTTTATATAATTCTGCCATTTCTGGCCATTTCAACATTAATATCTTACCCAAAAACTATTCTAAGGGTACTGTATTATGCCGGATTTCTTTAGTGAAGGAACCATTTCCTTCTTGTGTCTGTCTTGTGAAAGTTTATTACTTAAAAGAGCTGGAATGAGGGTTCAAAGGGATCTGAGAGCTTTGTTAAATATCAAAAGGCAATAAATGCAGGTGAGTTCAAGTGAGGATTTTGAAAAGAGTGGTCCCAGTATGTTTGTGTGCTACTGGTCCACACACCAGTGTATTTTTCTGAAGGGTAATGGCAGCATTGCCTCTAGAAGACCTGGTTTTCCCATAGTATTATGGGTTGTGCCCTCTGTGCTGCAGGGCTGTGGAGCGAGGCAGGGAGGAGCTGGAGGTGGCTCACAACTCTCATCCCTTTACTGCCAAAAACGTTGCAGATTCCAGCTCTCCATGGGCAAGGGTAGGTTTAGCAGATTAGAGCTATGTTGCTCAAGCTGTATTCCTCCTCCCTCACTATGTGATCTTCTCTCTGCTACTGCAGCATGGGCTCTGGCTCAGATAACAGGTTCTGCCCGAGCTCAGAGCTCCACAGCCCAGCTCTTCCACTGAAATGATCTGCTAGATCCAACTGCTCAATGTGTGCCCTGCTCATTTAGTAGAGGACTGAATAACCTCCACTGTCCTCTCCTGCTTGCAGTGTCTCTTGGCAGTAGCTGTGTACCCCTCTTGCTACTGAGCCTTGTCCCTCACCCTTCCTCTAGTACAGTAATTTCTGCTCCTTGATCCTTGTCCTGGCTTCTCCAGGGGATGGGACAGACAGGCCTTGCCTCTTGCCTTTCTGGGCCAGTGCATTCCTGAGCATCTTTGGCTGCCAGCTCTGGCTTGGGTTGCGTTTGGCCCCTGGCTCTGGTTCCTGTGCCTGATGGTGCATGGGCTGGAAGAGACCTGCTGGCAAGCTGAGCAGTTCAAAGAGCAAACCTCCCTTGCAGAGCCCAGAGCACTTGTGTTCTGCTGGTTTACACAGGATTTCTTTGTCTAATCTTTGGCATGTTCCTCTGATGCTCACAGCAGCATTTTGGCATTCTGGCAGAGCCAGAGGTCAGACTGAGCCAGCCCTCTCTTTGTAACAGGCAGGATACAGGCATGTACATTGCAATGGAACAGGGACAGCTACTGCCTTATAAAATGCTTTCAAATAGCAGGCAGTAATATGCTGAGAAGGGACCACTTCATTATTTTACTGTAATATATTCCTCTTAAACACTTTTCAAATTACGCTTACTGTTCATATTAGATTCTGTTGTAGAAAGGCAAAGGAGCTGAAATAAACTCCAGTTAAGAGCTCGATCCTTTCCCCCAAAATACAAAATACAGCACAGATGGCAGAAGCAAATACCAGGATATGTGCTGTAGTGCTATTTTGCCCACTCTAACACCTAGCATCAGAGATGAGACCCGAGGTTGCCTGTTTGATGGGCTTTGACAGTTACTGATCCCACAGCAGAGAGTTGCTTTTTGTTTCGAGGCTTTCTCTCTCACAGGCTAAACTGGACAGAAGCAGCAGTGGAGAGGGATGCATCCCACAGGCTTGTGGGGTTTGAGCTCTACGAGGGCACAGCTGAGCAGTGTTCACATCTACTGCCTGTTGCAGCTCAGCCTGCCTCCCAATCCTCTCCTCACAGTCCACATGTTTTTATAGACTGGATGCAATCCAAAATCTGAGGATTAAGTTGCTTTCCACACATGACAGGTCAACCAGAGGACACCAGCTTATATGGATCTTGATTTGTTTGATTTCCATATGTCTTAGTACTAAAGTCTTGTTTTGGATATTCACTTAGTGAAGAAGTAAGAGAAATCCGTGGCTGTGAAAATAATCCCGGAAAAGATAAGTCACTGTGCAGGGTAAGAGATTTATTTTATAGAATATAGAAATCTTAAAATTTCCCTATTTTACAAATCTTCTCCCGTCTTTCTTGTGATATGTGGATATCTTGCACTGCTGTCTCTGAAAGGCACAGGGAAGGGGCTTGCTGAGTGCTGTCATCCTCTCCTGAAAACCGGTGTCTGCAGCAGCAGTGGCTGAGAAGCTGCTGCCATGTGGCTTTCAAGAGCTGGCCCTGTTCTTGCTGTGCCTGAAAGCATCCAGGTGGGGGGAAGGCATCCTACCTTGTCAAATGCATGCACTCTGCCTTTGGGCATCACATTTACTCCTTCATGTGTAACACGGCAGCAGCAGGCACTCACAAAACCCAGGCTTGTTCATCTGAACAGCTGCTGCAGTGTGTTTCCTCCTGCCTACAGGTCCCTCTCTTTTAACCTCCTCCAATACCTTATTACTGTGAACTCTCTCTGTAGGTCTCGTGGGCAAAACTTCATCCCAATTATACTAATGGTGAAGGGAAAGAAATAGAGATAGGGAACTGTGTTTTAAAACCACGTGGATTATGTTACTGTAGACAAAGAAACAGTAATTGGATCTAATTAAGAGAGGAGGATATTCATTATAGATTAATCAGAAAGGAAAAGGCAGTGATAGAAGGTAAATATGATTTGGCAGTGACTGAGTTTGCCTGTCTTGACTGTCACCTACACTGCTTTTGTTCACTTCTAAGAAATCAGACAGGCAGCTGCTGATTTATGTGAAAACTGTGTTAAGTTCTATTTCTCTGTTTTATGAAGAAAATCAGTGGGCACAGGAAAAATTGATATACAGTGCAAATATGTAATTAACAGTGTTTATATAAATTATTGCAGGATATCAGTTTGAACAAAGGCATTATCTTAGCAGTAGTCAGAGAATCATTCATACCACAAAATCACTGAGTTTCAGAAAGAAGAAATCACATCCAATTGTTGTAAATGAGGGCTTTTCACAGGAGATGATTCTGTGCTTTCCATCTGCCTGCTCTTCTGAGCTCGGACAGGTTACAGGGGCCTTGGGAATGGCCAGGCAGATGCAGCCCCTTGGGGTGGGCAGTGGCTGTACTGCTGGTCCCCAGCTCATGAATGCTGGTCCAGCCTCATCCAGTGTTACCACTACTCCTGCCCACCCTAGAGCAATGCAAAACATATAGCCTGCAGCTCTAACAGCAGCATGATGAAAGTCTCCCGAAGTGCGGGGAGTCACACCACCAGCCCTCCTAGCAGCCTTGGAAATACAGCAGCAGCCTCACCATGAGCTGAAGGCAAATGTCTTTCCCCCAGTGACTACAGCTAGATTTCTAGAGGTTTGGTTTGATCACCAAGGATTTGTGTGCTGGGTTTCTTACAGGTGTGAAGTCGCAAAGTTCCACTGACCTCCATGGGCTGCACCAACTTCACTAGACTTACATCATTTCAGGAATCCCTTCTCCAACAGGAATATTGGGTTCAATATCTAGTTCCAAGGCAGTTTTGTCTGTTGCTTGCACTGCAGACTCTTTTTGAGTTGCTGAGAAAGTGAGCCACCACCATGAACTCTGAAATTTACTTTAATGCCTTCTTATTTTAAATAAAACTTCTGCACTTCCACAAAATATCTGGTTTTCATACCAAATATCTGAGTGTCTGAAGTACTGTCAATTAGACTTCTGCATTGCTGAGTACAGAGGATCTCTATTTCTTCTTAGGATGCCATTTTATAAGATGTAATAGCTTATTTCTGGCAAAATTCAACAGTTAATTCCATCCTAGGACATAAAATAGCCCTGAACCTATGTTCCCCTGACCCAGTGGTGTTGTATGTCTAGCATAAATTTAATTCTTTGTATAAAGATTTTAAACCTTTCTGGTACAAGGACTTGACCCTTGGTTTCCAGTGTCCCAGGTGAATGCCTTGGCTGTGCTGTTATAGAATGTGTTCCTTGCAATAGCGTCTGTTGGAGCTATTCCATGTTTAAATAATTGAGTAGTTACTAGAGCACAGCAAGAGATACCAGGTCTGTAATCTAATAGTCAGGAATCCCAATTGAGCTGGTAAAATAGAAATCTCTGGCAGAAACTGGGAGCTGAAGAAGGTTCATGTGGATTATCTTCATTTTAGACAAAGATCCTAATTTACGATATTCTGAGACTTGGGCTTTCATTAGAAAGGTCTTCGTTTCAACCCAGATGGAATGGGAAAAAAATTAAAGTCAAAAACTTTTAAAGAACTGGAAAATTACAGCCTACCATGCTGTAGGAATAATTAATTCCATGTCAGTGCTGCATATGTTTTATTTGAAAGAAAGAGTTGCTTGGGCCTTCAGTGTTTCAGAAAGTCTGCTGTTAATTATCCACAAAGATCATGCGTCTCACACTCATCTGACCTGAACTGGCTGGTGCAGTATTGTCAGTGGCATCATCAGCCCAAACTGAGAATTGCTGCTAATTTCCTGCTTCAGGATGGTCTGGTGTACAGAACACCTACAACTTAAGCAAGAGGTGAGATCTAGTCCTTAAAACACTGCCAAACACTGCCTTAGTTGTGGTAATGTTCCTGCAATCTGTCTCCAGTGAAATCTGTCCTCGACCTTGACACTCTGCTCTCATTCAGGTCCCTTCCTACATGATGCACAACAGAATGAGGATCAGGGATTGTCAGCTCAGTGATGGAGTTAATAAGCCAGTTCAATAACTCAATCAAAATTTCATTCCTTTTCTTAACTTAGTGCTATCTGCTAATAATTTCTCCATTAACTAGGAATGCAGAGTAACGGAAATGTGCTACTCTGCATGTTAATAAGAGTTCCAACTTCAGAAACAGTTTACTAATATTGTTTCAGAGGATCATCAGAGTTTCCTCAGTTCCTCTGTTTAAAGTTAGTGAGACAACCTTGAAGTCACCATGGTTGGTAATTGACAGGATTTAGTTCCAGAACTAATCATGATGGACATCTTTAAAATTAGTAGCTACGTAAAATGAAGGTAATAAGACTTCAGCTTGTCTGCAGAGCCTCAGTGAACCAGAGCACCTGTGAAGAAGACAACTTTTTCAAACTCACATAGGAAAACAACTGTTCTGGCCAGGAATGGTCATGCTATATGCACAAAGCATAGTGATCAGAACTAAATCTCTAGTGCAGTAACCACAAAGTACAAGAACAGAGAGATGAAGTGCTTGGAAATCAAGAGACAAATATGAATTTAGATGTCTTCCAAAACCTGAAAGTACGGTTGCAAACAAAGCAAACATTTGGGGTTGTAGAGTTTAGTTTCTGCTTTTACCAAAGAAAATTCTAGAAACAGGGATGGGGATAGAAAGTACTTACTTCACATGGCTTGGAACTTGCCTTCAATCTGATTTGTTTATAAAATAATTATTTCTGTGTGAAACCTTTTATTTTAAAATAAATTAAATGGATTTTCCTGTTTTCAAATATAACCAAAATTCCACCTGTGAGGATGTTTCCATTTTCACTGGGGAAAAAACCCAAGAAAACGTAAATTTTAAGAAAACTGAATTAAAGTATTAGTTGTGTTAGCATCAGCAATTTATTGTGCTGTTGGAGAAAAAAAAAAAATAAAAAAATCCATAACCAAAAAACAAACCAAAAAAAACCACCTCCAAAAAACAGGTAGAAAAATAGCCTCTGCACAAGTGTCCTCCACATGACCTCTGGTTCATCAGTACAGTCTGTCTGCAACTGCTCCTGCGGCCAAAAGCATCAGCTGGCATGAGGAGGGCAGCCAGAGCCTTGCCTCTGCTTGCACCACAGAGGACATGTCAGTGGGATGCTTATATAGCTCTGGGCACTAACAGGCACCAGCTGGGTGGTCAGTGCTGAGAGGGTGAACTTTCCAGCTTTTTTTTTGAGCTACAGCTGAAGCTAAAGGTACGTTGCCACCAGCACCCTAGGAGGGATGCTTCACCGAGGCATAAAGGCTTCATCCAGACAAGCTGGTGTTACTACAGGTCTCTCTTACCCAGACTTTAAAACTGTCTATTACAATTGTCAGAAGCAGGAGTAGTGGAAGTTGTATGTCTAGATCAATCATGTAAGCTAGATAGGATTTGACAACTTTGGGAAAGATTAAACTTAGATATATCAAGTTAAAACATAAGACAACAATAAAATCAAGTAATTTCCAAATAATTTGCTTCTTCAGGTCCTCCGAAAACTTCCCATGGAGAGGGTTTATTCATCTGGTTCCAGTTATTTTGAATATTTGCTGATCTTTTTTTTAAAAATTGCATGCCGTGCTATTTAAACAGCAACCTTTAAGCTGTTTAAAGGAGGAGAGTGCAAAGCACTGGATTAATCTGCTTACAGCCCATATGGCCAGATGTTCCAAGGACTGTGGAGGAGCACAGGTCACAGTTAACCCTCATTCAAATGGCTTTCTCAGCAAGAGGGCTTTATTCCACTTGATGAATCAAACAGGATGTCATTTTTATCTGTGAAATTGAATTCAATATTCTGCTATCAAGAAGACAAATCAAGATGCAGCATGGTGTTCATGGGCACAGATTTGAGATGGTGGAGAGTTGTCCAGTAAATTATTGCACTAATAAAAGTCAGGAGAATCTAGGCAAAAATGAATGTTGTAATCAAAAGGTGGGGAAGAAAATATATTTGTGTTTCTCTATGGGAGAACAAAGTGTACAAAACTGAATTTTCTAATGTCATGAAAAGTGGCAGAAGGGTGACAGCTGAGAAGGAGTGTTATTATAAATAAAAATGGGAACCTTTACAACCTGATAAATAGAGCATAATGAATAACAGTTTTAAGTATCAGCTAATTTATGAATGCTGTCCAGTCTTCTCCCCAGCCAATTCTTGGGACTTCCTTTTCTTCCTAATGCATTCGACCCATTGGGTATCATTTTAAAAAACACCTTCTTGTCAAGTGGGTTCTCTTTTTTCGTGTAATCTTATTTGTGTTATTCTTCACAGGCCGAGTCAAAATATTGACTACAGTTTTTTTTCTTGTACAGAAGAAAACAGACTTGGCCTTTCTGTGGTCTTTATTTTTTTTATGTAAGTGATAGACATAGGCTATAAAAACTAGTATGTCATTAATTTAAAGATGGCATAACACTAATACTTCTGGTAGAGCCTTTTAAAAGGAGTAGAAAATCAATACAAAGCTGTAATTTCTCAACCAACTGGACTTCATAGCATCCAGGATAAAATAGATGAACATTTGAGTTTGCTGTTGCAGGAATTTGATGATTTCCAAGTCTCCCAGGGGAACAGAGATGACATTTTTGCTGCAGCTCTAGCACTCTGCCCAAGTTAGGTGACACTGGCTTTTTGTGTGCAAAATTGCTTCTGTGGCTCAGATTGTCTGCATTTGAAAAGAAACATTTCAAGTGTGGAGTAAAACCGCTCTGTGTGTTGTTCATCATTACAAAGTCCATCATAACTGGCTCTGGTGTATTGTTACAGAGTTAGTGGGGTTTATGAGGACTGCTGATAATTACTGTGGTGGTTAATTGGGTTCAAAAGGTTTATGAGTAATCAATCATCTGTGGCCACAGGGATGGAGTGAGGTGAGAGCACAGCTAGCAAACATTTTATCAATGCATTAGCAATCAACAAAGAGTTAATTCTCAGTTTCTTTTATATGACCAGTGTGGACACCTTACTTCTTGTTTTGAGCTACTTGAGAAACTTTTTATTCAAAATTTTATTCAAAATCCACTCCTTGGATTTATTCTTAGTGCTTGAATGGGCATTTTCAAATTGCTGACAAAGTGGCAGTGAACACTGGTGAAGCGTTCCGTAAGGAAAAACATGCTTGGGATAGAAGTGGTGAAAAAATCCCAGCAAAGGAAACCACTGATCACTAGATAATGAGATTATGTGAAAATAGAAAACAAAAGCAACTTTTGGAAACCAGGATCAGTAAAGCCAAGATATGGTGAAGAATTTTAACCATTTAATACCGGATGGGTGTTGTGATAATGTCTCAAGACAAAGACATTTGTAAACTTTCAGATATTTTACTGGGAAAAAATGCAATTAGCGTTAAATGTTTTCTCTTATTTTCTTCAATATACAGGGAAATGTAAAATAGTCATGGCATGCAGAATTGCCGAAGAAAAATAGGACTAGTTGCCATGAAGTTTTTATGTAATCTGTCTACCACAGGAGCTCACTAGGAAATTTGAAACAGAAAATTCTTCAATTTAAAAATACAGATTTAACAATTAAAAAACACAACCACAAACTGACTTTTTAGCCTTGAAAATATCTGAAAAATAGATATTTAAAAATAAATTCCTTTTTTTTTTGTTAAACTTTATGCCATAAATAAGAATTAGAAATTAAAACAAAATGGCTTTATTCTGTCTAAATAAAAAATTTCAAATGATACTGCTATATTTATCAACATGCAAGTATGAAGTCACTATACCTTAGTCAAAGGTATTTAGTACTTTGACCTTGCTATCGCTGAAAATGATAGAAAATGATAGATTTTTACATTTGGTCATTTTGCCTAAATGACCAAATGCTCTCTAAAAACACAGAATGCAAACAGTACAAACCACTGTGTGTTCACAATGCACTCAGCATTTTCATCATGAAAGATGTCATGAATTGCCTTAAAATCACAATAAAATGTTTCTAATTTCCAAGTGAACCAGATATTGATCTCATATGATCATACCCAGTCTGTCATAATGTGTATAAATATTGACTGAACTAGTTTAAAATTACTGTCATAGTGAGGCAACTCAAAATTTTACTTTTATTTTCCATATTTCTCTCATTCACCAAATTTCTGTATGTACGTCATTTGTTCCTTCTGAAAAAAAAAAAAAAAAAGTGCTAGATGTTCATAATTACTTCTATAGTAGCAAATTGAAGGTCAAGCGAAATGAACCATTCTCGTTTTCATATACCTGCAATTGCTGTTGTAACCTGGAATTCAATTGTAGCCTTTTATATTCACCTGCAGGATAAAAGGCTTAAGAAATCCTAGACTCTTTAGTAGTGCTTTGACTTTACATTTTTACCAAAATATCCCTTCTCACTGGATTTCAATGTTAAACTTCTTTTTCATGTGAGGTAATTACAACAGGCTTCAAGTATCTTCAAATCTCTTCTCTAATGGTGTTGCTGTAAGTGCAGGGAGGGAGTGCAGAGTGGCAAACTGTACCTAATGTGCTCTTTTCATGACGTAAACAACATTTACTGGGGCATTTCTGAGACTGTACACAAAGTGAACTTAGTCATTAAAAACTCATTATCTACATAACTTGCAGTACTTTGCATTCAATGGAGCAATATTTTCTATTTGTATTTTGTTGCTAAGTGAGATCTACGGTGACGTCATTCATTGCAACAGCAGACCCAGATGAAAAATTGACCACAGTTTCAAAAAACATTATCTTTCATTATCTTTCCTTCTTTCTTCTTTTATTTTCTTTATGATCCTTCAGTCATCAACAGAATCTGAAATAATATGATGAAACATTGAGCAAAACCTTTGGAACTAGTAAGAATAGTGGAAAACTTGATGAAATCTGGGCAATATCAGGATGAATGCCAACACTCACTTTGATTTTTAATGTTTCATTAAATGTTTGTTCTTACTTTTGTTATTGCAACATGATACATTACTAAATGATCTGTAGAATTAACTATTGTATGATCACATGATAGTTAAATATCAACAAACACTGTCATCCTTAAGCAAATACTTTTTAGTTATAGGAGTTCTTAGAGGCTGAGAAGAAGGTTTTATCAAGTCATCAGAACAGAAATACTTTTTCACTCAGTATCTTGTCCATTTTTTTAACTGTGTGCTGGTTGATCTAGCAGAAGATATCATCTCTCACTGCAAACCCTCTGCCATGTATCTTTAGACTGTCACAGCTACAGTGGCACCATTGCTCTCTTGTGTAATATATTAATGATTTCATGTCTGTAATACTCCAGAATAAACTGCTGCAAGGCAAAAAATGATTTAGTGGCATGGAACTGGTGGTGGTGCTCCTTTTTTTGCCAGGAATCTAGAGAATTTGCTGGGCAGAAGACTGGGCTTAACAGCTGGAGGTGCCACTCCTTCCTGAATTTTGCCTTCTCAGCAGTCTGAGCTTCTTCCTTCCAAAGCACATTGTGTGACACTTTGATTTTTTCTGACTGGAAGAAAATATAAGAGAATTACTGTTGCTAGAACCAAAGGGGGAAGTTGTACTGGGAAATTGTGGTTTTGTATAAAACTTTGCAAACCCAGGAAATCTTTGGAAGAAGTAGATATTAAGTTTGTAGTTAAAGCCTGAATCTCCTTTTAGGAGCTGGAGCACTCATGCAGCACATTGCCACTCTGCCCAGTCTCCCCGTTTTTCCAGGCTTACTTCTGGCTTTGAAAGGCAACGATTTGTTAGCCCTTTTGATGGGGTAAGGGCACTGAATGCTCTCTAGGTATAAGGTGTCTTTGCAGACATTACAGAAACAGCTTTATCCACCTAAAATTCATTCAGCCAGGGTTCTCATGCATTTCTGTGACACCAGGCTGATGCATTGATATCAAAGTGATTCCTTTAGCAAATGAATTGCAGCCACAAACTGCTTGTCATAGTATAGAATAAGCTTCTCAAGATAATGTTCTCAAGATAATTCCACAAAATGTTTTCAGAGAACAATTCTAGAACAAATCCCTGCCTTTGGGATATAGCAGGTTTAGATGTATTTTCAATTTTTTAATCTGTGGAGACTTCATAGAATTTTCATAGAAATCATGGACTGAACTTCTTGGGTCCTGCCACAGGTTTTTGAGACAAACTAAAGGAAGCTACCTATGATTTTATTTACTGGGCCTAAGACCTTCAGAACCCATTCTTAGTCACCCTTATGACTTGAAACATAACATAATTTGCTATTGACACTGGTTAGTGGCACCCACAGAGGAGTTCAGGGGCTGTGGTATAAAGACATAGTCAAAGATTAGTTACAATAAGAAAACACAGTATTAGAATTGTTTGGAGTTTTTTACAGTGGAAAAAGCAAAACCAAAAAATTTGCTCAAACCAAGTACAGGAGAGATGGCACAGGTCCATAATTACCTTGTAGTAAGGATGGATTATTATTCTCTTGTTGCATAGATTAATATAAGAGGACTCTGTTATTATCAGTTCAAAATCCACATTGCTATAATCATTCCCATACCTCATTTTGCTGCTATTGCTAATAAAAACTTTTGAAGTAAATTACATAAACAATGTAATCATATTTAAATTAAAACTGAAAAACAGCATTAGAAAATTGAAGAATGGCAAAATCAATGATGTGTTAGATCGAAGTGCAGAAGTGCTTATTCTTAATGGAATACCAAGTTCTTGTCTCACCAGTCTTGGGCTCCTTTTGATTACTTTAGATCCCCACAGCTGCTAAGACTTTGGCAGGAATTTACATGCAACAAAGCAATGAATATGGTAAAGCTCAAACCATTCACAAAGTGGTGGTTGGAGGCTGACTTTAAGCTGAATGTTTGTACTTTAAGCTTCATTTCTTACTTAGGTAGTTATTGTCCCAAATCTCCTACTTTCTCCACCTTGCCTTATTTATCTAGAACATATTCTGTCAGGCACTTCCTTCCCACACATTTACTGCCTACAGAGAAAACCTCCCTCTTTCAGAAGGTATGCTGGCCCTCATCTGTGAATGGACAGATTTTACCATGAAATTGGAAATCTACTACATATATAGACCGTGCACTATGTCTTGACTTCATTCCACAGTTATATCTGTCAACTCCCATCACAGAAGTCCTTCAGAGACTAATTTCTTTTCTATTTATCAAGCACTTTAGCCTATCAGTGACAAAAGAAGAAGAAACAGATTGGTTTTGAACTATAAAGGAAACTTATGTTCGGTGTAGCTTGGGCAAAATTCCACTGGTTGTTATTAGACAATTTAGATCAAACTGAGTTCCCATGTTGTAATTGAGGCTTTGACTGATGTAGCACGATTATGTCCTACAAAGTTCACATTATATTACTCAGAAGGATACAGAGCAGTGTATTTTATGGGGAGGGGTTATGCTACAAAAAGGTTTTCCATGCTAATGTAGTTCCACTTAAACTGGTCTCTGTAACCTCTGGTAAATTTGTAGGAAAAAAGAAAGAAAAAAACTTGGTGCCACTTCTAATTTCTCTCTCTCTCAAAAAAAAAAAGGAAGACTTTGAAATGAAAGGGTAATTTGTAATTAACTGTTTTGGGATTTTTTTGGTGGTGAAAAATAGAAACACCTCTAACTTTTCTAATAACACAAAACTCAGTTCTAGATCAGGTTTTTGAATAGTTTGTATTTTTTCAGATTTGAGAAGTTTCAAAAGCTCAGCTTTACATTTGGTTTTTGATCATTCTAAAAAAATATTTCAACTTGAACCACTACTATTCAGAACTAAAAATATTTCTGAAGCTTATTGTTTAGAATTTCTAACTTAGAGGAAACTGAAGAAACTTATACATAGCAGACTTACCCAGGAAAGCTAATAGTTGAAAGGTTAAATAGGGCAGTAGGTAAACATGGGCAAAGTATAACAAAAAGAATTGTTCTTGATCCTGACTTTTAAATTATTTATTTCTCTAATTTTTCTACTAGTAAAAGGCTGGTATATGATAAATATATTTTCTTTAACTGAACATTTAATATATATAAAAATCATAAAGAAAATATTAAAGTATGCAACAGGATAATTTATGATACTTGTAGTTAGGTCACACTTCTGTGTCTATTATAATTACCCACAGACCTTGGGAGTCCTGGAGAGCAGCCAGAATACTGGGATGCACTCTTGTACACACATACAGTAATAAACATATTCTTGGCACTAATTGCCCGTCCTTCCCCAGCAATTAAAGGACTGTTTTCTAGACTTTCTCCATATGTTCACCAGCATAGCATTAGTTCTTGCTGTGCTCCTCTTCATAATGCTTCATGGAGGGCCTATCAAAATACCACTGTTTGACCAGGCTGTGGTCTGTGCTTTGGGGGCATCTCAGCTACTGCCCTTGGCTACGGAGTGGAAGCCTGCCGACAGGAATCCCAGACAGGAATCCCTGGAGAGCATCCAGGCAACCCTCCTAATGCCTGCTGTTATTATTACCATAAATACCCCATAAAGCTGGGTCACATCCTTTAAAAAGAGCAGGTACTGGAATGAAAAAATTGTCTTCTGCATGTAAGAAAGGAGAAAGAGGCTGTGTGCTGATGCCCCTAAGTTTTCTTTCGGCAGGAGCCTGGAAGTGGTCAGTGTTCCTTGCGTATTGAGGAATTCCAAGGTGCCTCTAAGCTGTGGCATCTGTGTCCCTCCATGGGACTGAAGTGTCATGTGCTACCCTTGGTTAGGAATAATGAACAGCAGATTGGAGGGGAGATTTGCTGGATTCATTTCCGTGGTACCAAAACAAGCATCCAGGAGAGTGTTGCTCATGCAGAAGCAATCTGAGGTCAGATTGTGGTCACCAACTCATAACTTCAGTAGTACATATCCTGTCATAAGATTGCTGTCTCACCAGCCTACCACCAGATTACATGGAAGGAGAGCTAAATTTACTCAAAATTGATTAAATTCTTGAGTCTGGATACATTTTGGTCTTCCTTCTTAGCACTAGACTTTCTCACTAAGATTAAGAAGTAAAGGGGATTATTGTATGGGACTTGCTGCATGTTCAGCAGACACATTCCTGTCACCTCTTTGGGAACAGCACGTTATAGCAGTAACAAAAAACCTGTTTGTTCTTTTTTTCTTTTGGATGGGCAATAGCCTTTATGTAAGGCAGAGGTTTGGGCATCCTCTCCCGGTTTTCATCATGGCAGATGAAGCATGTACATTCTCTCTAAATACGTCTTCTTTGGAAAGTGAGACATAATTTCTGGGGAATAAAAATTTTAAGCTAATAAGTGAAGCAATCCACTTAATAATTTAAAGAAATATATTTAAAACAATTTCTCATTTTGAGACCTGCTGATCTCTGCTGTTTAATCACTTAAACATGTTTCAAGTTCCCTTTGTTATGCTTTGCCTATTAAATTATGCTTATTTCTTATTGTACTAGAAAGCTAATGATTCATAAATTTAAAATAATAGGGCTTTAGAGATTGCACTTGTTTTTCATTTTCATTTATTTTGTATTACAAAGGGGAACACAGCTTCTGCCTTTCCCCTTTAACATGTAACAACCCTTTCCCCTCATGGTATACCACCATAAGCAAATACTGCAGAACTTCTTATCATAGCAATATCAAATACAGATTGTGAGTCTAAGCAGGCAGGTTGCAACCCATGAAAAGATTTGACAGGAAAGAATTTACATATATTAAATCCATGATTCACGTTGCTCCCAGCAGAAAGTCCCATTCAGTACACCAGTCAGGAAAGGCTAATACCTCACATTGTCAGAGCCTCAGGAAACTGCTATATTTAGATACCTAAATTATAGAATGCATCTATTAACATGAACTTTATTATCATTATGATTAATGCTAAAACTTAAAACTGCTGGAGAATTTAACTTACTCATCAGGAAGAGTTTTCCCAGCTCCAGCAATGGGATATATGAACAAACTTGGCTATATAACATCCTGTGTCGTGACATGACATTTATAATGTAATTATAATACTAGAGCCTACACAGCAGTGAAATAAGTTATTCCCCTTTCATGCTTACCAAAAGCACCTCTTATGCCTCACTCATCAGGATATAGAACAGGGATTAGATTGTTCCTTTTGCTGCAAACTGCTTTTCTGACTGCAAAGTCTTTGTTCAGATATGACTTTACTGCTACATGCCCATAACACCTCTCACCACAAAACCCAATCCTGTCAGAGGCCCTGAGCTGTTACCATAAAACAAAATGGCTCATCAGTCATGCTATTTATCAGGGCCTATATATCTATTTCTTACTTCAGCTCTGTGTGCTGTTTCCCAAAATCAAAAAGGAAATTTTGCAGTGTCATGTAGGAGTTATAAGGAAATGAGCTTTATCCTTGTGGTATGTGGTTTTGGGCCAGAAATTAGTGATTTGACCTATTGTTATCGTGACATTTGAAAAAAAGCTCCTTGAAAGTTTGCAGGGTCTGCAGTTTCCCTGCCAGAGATTTGTCTACATCATTATTGAATTGCCAGGAGCCTAACAAAAATGTCTTTTCATTTAAGCAACATTTATCAGCTGGGCTTGGTGACTGCCCCAGGCTGTAACAGCTATGAGAAATTCACATTTAATCATGAGCATTATGCAGTATGAAAACAGATTGTATTTTAAAGTTAACTGTATTCTGCTCTGAGGAGTGGGGAGTGTCCTACGAAAGCCTGTCCTGATGTGTTCCTGCAGCCCTAATATTTGAGTCCCATTGACAGAAAAACTTCTAGATGAGAGGTTTAAAGCCTTTATCCCTTAAATCCAGGCCCAGCTAAGAAAAAGACTGTCTTTAACCCAGAAATATCACCTATAGACCTGCAGAATATCTGTGAGGAAAAAGTCACTCAGGCCAGTTTGCAGGCTCCACTGGAAAATAGAAACATTTCCTGGGGATCCCCTGATGACCAAAATTAGGATCATTTTAGCACTGAACATCTGCAAGAAAATATAGCCCTACTGCTCTTTCCTGTCTGAAATACAGGAAGACCAATGGAGGTCTTAAGCAGCATGAAGTTGTCAGTGCTCCCAGCACAGAGCTCTTCTTGGAAATAAAAAATGCTCTTTCATTCCAGTCTTCAAGGTTACCTGTTTTGATCATTGGAAAGGACACGGTATGGTTCTGGATTGACATCTTGGAAAATTTTCAAACTTCGAATTCTGAAAAACTTTTAATTAATATTAAATGCACAGGTATATAAAGGCACAAGAAGTCTGCAGAGAAAGGCTGTAGAAGGCAGGAAGGCTATTGGTGGATCCCATGGGGTATCCTGTACAGTCTAAGACACAGCCTTTGTCCTGGTGAGTCCTGATGGGAAGGGTCTTCTACAGGCAGATACAGTAAGTCTGCCCATCACAGGCATGGTGGACACACCTAATCTTGTCCTAAACTTAGTCCGAAATTATAAAGAGTCGATACATCAGAAAAAGCCACTGAGAGATACACCATATGTACACCTGGCTGCCAGCCTCTGCAAAGCTGTGTTCAATTCATATCCAGAGGACCCTCAACACCACTATTCTCCATTTCCCAGCTCCACTGTTCTCCATTTCCCTCAATTTGAATTTCTTTATGTAGGAACATTACATGGTTTTAACTCAACTCTTTGTGCTCTTCTGAGACCATGGATTCTCAAGGGGTTTTGTGAGAAAGTGATATTTATTTCCTGGCCTAGTCTGGATTAACAGTGTATAGCCTTGGTATTCCAGTAACGTGATTACCCACTGGGACCACTTCATGCTAAATCATTTCCATGATGTGGCATTCCCAAATTAAACCATACAAAGATGTGGATTCTTTCTGCCTTACTTTCAGTCATTAATAATAGTTTAGAGGTTCTTGCCAGGGCACTGGCAGCTCATCTCATGCCACCCCAGACAGGAGCAGGGAGGCTTAGGGCAGCCCCAGGCATTTGGACAGGGCTGTGTTGGGCTGTGGCACCACAGGTGAGCCTGGCCCAGCAGAGCCCACGGCAGCTGGTGGCCCCAGGAGGCTGACATGAGATCCTGTACCCTGAGCAGAGTGGAGAGAGTCCTGACAGGAGCTCCTCCCATGGGCAGGCTGAACAGGGATGGGCAAGGCTGACAGTGCTTCATGGCCTGGACAGATTTGTTCAGTCTCACTGATAAGGGAGAAAGTATGAAACCAGCAGAATTGAAGTAAGCAGAGTTTTGCTGTGGAACTTAAGATGCCAAAAGCAATGCATTTCTTTAGCAGTCACAGAAGTTAAGAAATCTGTATCAAGTTGTACTTTGCACATATTCATTTATACTGAGCAGACACACGACTGGTTTTGTGCATGAGAAGATAAACTGTCTGCATTCCCTTCTAGATCTGCCCAAATCCTACATCTCTATTGCTTCAGCAGTAGAAGGGAGTTCAGATTTTTCTGTGAAAAAATTGTCTACCAAGAACCAATTGATGAAATTGTAAGCAGAAAAACATGACATGTTGATGCACATATGAAAAATTAATAAAGCAAACCTCAGCTGCCTTGGGTGCCATGATGGCATCTATACTTAGGAAGAGGGATGTAAGATGCTTTAACAACAGGAGCTCCAGAAGCAGGTTTCACTCTTTGCTAGCATAGACAATGATTAAAGATGCAGGGCAGTTCCACTTTTAGACCATCTTTGTCTTAGCTGATATGGAGGCAAAGAGCTGGCAAAGAAAAGCTTCTTGTTTCCTGTAAACAACTTCACTTTAACTTAGGGGCTTGCGCAGAACTAAGGAATGACAATAATTTTCAGAGAATTCACAGCAGAAAGTTTCCTACATTGAAATCCATTTTATGGTCAGGGACTGAATTTGTCAAAATATTTGACAAGAAATAATCTAAAAATTTTCATTCCATTTTTTTTTACCCACTTATTATGACTCAAATCATACCTGTCCTTTTTTACAAGACTGTGTCTTAAATAGCCCATAGCATTTTTATCACCAAAATGCTTTGCAGAGGAAGTCATTGACACCTTAGTTTTGCACATAAGGTACTGGAAAAGAGAAAATGAGGCTTCCTGAGAGTTTAAAGTTTTGAAACAAAACACTGGACTATTTCATTTCAAAATCAGATCAAGTACTTTGATTCAGATTCCGAGTGGTATGAAGCCACTCAGCTTGTCCCACAATATGCAACTCAACATCCTCATAATATTCAGGAGAAGACCAGAAAAGCATAGTCCAGCCATTTTTATATCCTTGTAGCAGCTAACTATCACCATGTCAGGGAATGGTTTCCATCATTTGCATCATTTTTGGTGAAAAACATCACATGCTAAAGAAAGTCCTGAACCCGGGTCTTTTTCTCTCTGACAAAGGCAGAGCTGCCAAGCTTCCAGCCTGGGTTTATTTTATCAACATTTCCAATTTCTCTTTCAGTCAAAATAAGACTGTGGGACCATCTGAGCAGATAATTATGTAACTGTGAAAGTTCAGAGCATGCTGAACAAAACAAAATATGTTTTCCCTCATTTATGCAGACTAAACATATTGTCAAGGTTTTGAAGCAGTCAGTCCAAAATTTTCACAAAACACTGCAGTTTCCCAAGCAGCCTGTTAGTAAAAGAATTGCACCAAAATGTTATCCTTTCTATAAATGCTCATCTGAGGGAAGACTTAGCTGAATACTTTCAGTCCCTAATTAATTGCAGACATGTGAAAAATCACTTTGCATACTCCAGTTGAATACTTGCCAGCTGAAGCATTCTGAAATCACTGGTGAGCTTTTCATAATTATACCAATTTAAAAATAATTATGGACCTGAGATATCAGCTTTGGATCCTTTTGCTTGCATTCTTTTCTGACAGAGAACTGAATTCCATTGCCTCGGTGTAGATAGCCAGTATCATCTGAGATGCCCTGGTGGAGTATCCAGGGCATCTGCATGAGCCTTGCAGGTGTGACATTAGAGTAAAAGAAGACCCATGCCCTTGTGGAGCAGTTGCTGGAGGCCAGCTGGGTCCAGAAGGGCATCCTAAATGACACTGGATGCCTGTGTTTAGGTCAATGATCATGCTCTGACTGTCACATTTCCAAGCTGTTTGTTACAGTTGTGAAGGGAAAGCCAGGGAAAGCTGACACTTGCATTTGTTTGACTGGCATCAAAAGCTTCATCTTTACACTGAATATCTTGAGATGTTTGATAATTCCTGCTGCTCAGAGCAACTGTTTTAGAATTGATAGACCAAAATGCTGACCTTACTGGAAAGTTTTCTGTAACTATTCTTGTGGTATATTCATCACATACGTGTGTGTCTAAATCTTTAGTCTTAAATGAAAGAGTCTTGCAGTTGTATTTCTGAATCAGGAATTAATGTAAATGGGTTTCAGATCCAATCCTACTAGAGACCTTCTTCTGAACTGCATTTTAAATGTTCATGTGCTGTATGTTTCAAGGCCAAGACAAAAAACCCTTCTGAATTTCAGGATTGACGAGATCTCTTAACTGCAAGGGCAAGATGAAAGCACGTGTACCTCTGAAAATCTGTGTTTTATGGGGGACTGAGAATAAGCTTTTCCACTTTCAGGTTCTGATATACTATACTGCATGGATACCCCTGCCTTCAAACTGTCAGCTTTTCAGGTGACTCTTGGCTTTTTAAGTTTCCAGTGAAAACTGTTTCAATATAAAAGAACAAGAATATCCATGATATGTTTAAAACTTATTGACCTCCATCTTCTATCATCTTCATCCTCTGACATTCTGCTGAAATGAGTATGGTGGGGGTGGAGATACTCACATTGAAAAAGAGAGAAAACTAGTTTTTGCTTTGCAGCTTTTGCTTACAGCTGACTTTCAGGCCAACAACACTTTGATATGTGGGGTGGACAGGAGAATCATGAGAGGGGTCAGGATCCATATCTAGTTGTTTGTTCTGATAAGTGCATCTAAATTGTGCTCATGCTTTAACTAAAGCTGAAATGAATGTTCAGTCAATGACCAATTCTGTGCTGTACTTCTTTTCCTTGATGACTTCTGTAATATTCTGAATGTTATACCCTGCTACGTGGCAGAATCCATCTCGTGTTCACTAGGCAAGAGGCCAGCAAACTGCCCTGATCTTCATTCACAGTTGGAGCATGCTACTCAGTTCAGTTGCTTACAGAATTTTTGGCTTCAGCACATCTCATTCAGTGCACATACATCACACTAAAAGTTTTTCTTCCAAATTTCAGCCATCCAGACAGCCTCTGGCTCATGAGTTAAAAAAAAAAAAGTTAATTTTAAATTAAATTTTATTATATTGACATAGTTAGGCTCAGAGAAGAGTAGACCTTGTTAATTTTATTTTTCCTTCTCAAGTAGCTAATATAAGGTGGCATAGTGTTATCCTCAATGTAACTGATAATCATTATTCTTAATGCCGCAAAATTAGCCTCATTTTAAACACTCATGGGCTTTGCCTTCAATAGAGAAGTAAGATAATAGTGATATTCCTTAAAGGATGTTTAGTAAATTCAATTAATATGGGGATAATCTTTTTAAGGGTAAAATGTACCACATATTCAGCTCAAGGCCTTCAGTCACAGGACTCTAATGAACTGACACTAGCACTTCTCTAAGAAATATTCTGGTTTGTCTCTTAGAAGAAGGCATAGATTTGGCACTAAGCCAAGCAAGCTAGAAACATAAATACCAAAATAGTCACTGGAATATATTCAATAATTATTTTTTTATCTAGTAACTGTAGACTTTTCACTTTCATGTTTGAAATTATTAAAGTGAAGGACTTTAATAATTAGTCTTGAATTAAAGAAACATTTTGTTCAACTTGGAAAGATGTACCTCATTGTATATTTTTTATTATTTTAAATTGCATCTTCCACATAGCAAATCAAAGCATTTCATTAGAAAATGTCAGAAATAAAGTTTTTCAAGAAATGAAGCCCTATTTTTTATTAACTTAATTAATATTTCACAAGGCTTGTAGCTGTATTTCCTGGGAAATAACAAAACTGGGGAAGGTATTTATGCACAGAAAAGTCTAAATAAATATTTTGTGATATTTAAAAAAATGTGAACAAGTTATGTCTCCAATTTGGAATTACACTTAAACAGATATTTTTTAAACTCAGAGATTCATCTGGTATTATCTGTTTCTTTGTGCATCTACACCCAGGGCACTTACTCTACTCCAACTATAAAATGAAGAAGTTTTTTAAAAAAAGAAAAATATTTTTTTCACAGTGGATTAGAGATAATCTGCGTGTGAATCCCAGACTGAAGCATTCAAGGTAACAAGGTCTTTTGTTGCTCTTAATTAATGTATTATTCTTTTTATGCTCATTATTTTAATGCATTATTTGCAGCAGATAATCAGGTACAGAGAAATACCTTTACCTTCTTATTTTAAAAATCATATTAAGCAGAAAAAAAATATACATAAGGTCTATCTTTGAGGATTTGGGAAATACTTTTGCCTTTGACTTGGCTAGCATTGGCTGCTCTACAATGGGTTTGGTTTGTTTTGTTTTTTTTATTGTTGGCACTTGATTAGTGCAGACCTCCTAATCTTACAGTATTTTATAAGAGAAAGAGGAGATTTAAAGCTTAAGGGTTTCAGTAGTTACCAAATGTAACTAATGCTGGACATATAACAAAACAGCATGCAGACCTCCATCTGCCTGCCCTTTCTATGAATCTGTTTACCAAGAGGATCTTACATATTTATTATTTTAAACACTGTGAATTATACCTCAGCACTTATGCCAAACCATGATAATTCCCTTTAAATAACAAGTGACAAAAATGCTTGGGCTGAATCACTTATTTTTATCTAGAAATAGTCTTGGTAACTGAAAAACATCAGGAAAAAACATTTCTCTCTCCTAGTCTTTCCTTTCCAGAAGATTTTCACTTTAATATCATCACTAATAGTAATTGCTTTTCACTTCTGTGCTTTTAAATGAATCATGATCTCTGTTAATAGGACAGAGTGCCTGAATATATTTGGTTCCCCAGCAGCTGGTGTTAGCAGAGATGCTTGCAGAATTTCTGGGAGACACTCACCAGGAGTGAGTGATCAGAGATGGAGCCAGCACAGCCCCCGGAGCAGGCTGCACTGGGAGAAAACATGCCCAGGCAACACAGTGCAGCTGCACCCAGGTGTTCCCATGGGTTTGTGGCCCTACCAGTCCTCTGCAAAAAACAAACAAACAAACAAAAAAGCCAAAGAACAGACGTGACCAGATGAATGCCGCTCTGAAATAAGTTCAGTTACCTGTGGAAAAGTTACTGGCAGCTTAGTTTTGCTGACATTAATCAAAGAACCCACTACTACATTAGAAAGTATGTGGATGCTGAAACCGCAAAGGAGGCAAAAAAGAGATTTTATCATCAGAAATAATTATTTTCCAGCAAATCCGTAGCTTACTCTTTTGCCACACATAACTGCTATCCATGTTTTTCCAGTACCTTAAGATGTAAAAAGTGAAGGTACCTATGAAGTATTTCTGCTGCTTTTGTTTACCCCCAATTCTGCTGCTACTTCTTGGCAAGTGTTGGACTGAAAAGTTTGCTAAAGCTGGTTAAAGTTATCCAGAATGCAATTTGTGCATCAACTGGACTCTCATCTTGGCCATGCTGACAGTACAATGTAAGCTTGTTGAAGTAGGGGAAAAAAAATATTTTCTGTCTTATATACTGTTGAGTTTGAATTTCAAATGTGAAAATTAAAAGTCAGAAGAGAGACTGTTCTTCCATTAAAGCTATCCTGTAAACTTTCACCTATCAGATTTTTACTGCAGTTTGATGGAAGCAAGCACTGAAATAAAGATTTTGCAAGATCCCTGTCATTTGACTGATTTAACCTCTGAAGAATCACTAGTTCCTTCAAAAACATTGCTTCACTCATCAGCATAATTTTCTCTCTTGCCTAATTCAGCCTTCAGTAACTGTTGCTCTAAGGTGATAAATTCTTGTTGGGAAGTATTCATCACTTTAAATTTCATCTGTCCAGGCTCCAGAGACACAGTGTAATGCCACAGATCTTCCCAAATAGTGAGATACTGGTCCTGTCCTAGAAAACATTGAGTACCTTTCTACAGAGTCATATATAAGCGAATTAATGATCTGCAATAAATCTAACATGCATTCACTGTCATTGTCAGTAATTTTAGAATCAGTTTCTAAGTCTGCACTGGGTGAAGCTAAAGATCACCTTATCTGCCCTCATCACAGAAAGGGCCACAGCACAGATGAACAGGAACCAGCTCCTAGGCATGCTGGTGGATAGCCATACAGAAGCTGGGATTTGGGGAGAAATTCCACCAGTAGCTCAGAGGAGGGATAGTTTCTATCTCCTCAACTATCATACCTGTTCTCCTTGTAAGTACCATGGAAAACAAACCTTTTTGTTTGTTTGCTTGTTTGTAGTGCTAGACTAGCAATCTGCCTCACCCTAGTAATAAAACAAATTCAAGGTTAAGATGGAATTTCTCACTATTCAGAGCCATTCATCGCTTTCTGTTAGAAAGTGGGCTATGTGTTTTAAAGGGAAGCCATTTTTAATAGAACTACCCAACCAGAGATGGCAAAAAATTACTTACTTGTTCTTGGTAACTGATTCTGAAAACCAGAAGGCAGATATAGGTGATTTCTGCATCTAGAATGGTTCCACTTCAATTTATTCCTCCCATTTCATATTGTACAAAGTCAAATGGTTCTCATGTCCATTAAAAGAAGGGCTAATGAATGAAAAATGCAGGAAATCAGAGAAATACAAGGAAGATATTTTAAATGTTTTTGTCAGTCCCTTTCTTCACAGCTTTTCTTCCCTCCCTGTCCTCCTCTATCGCAACAACTTTGCATGTTATTTTCTTCCAAGAGTTTACATCTTAACCTCCTCTGTTTTCTGACTGTACTTCTCATTGTAACTGAAACCAGTTACAGAATCACAGAATGGCTCAGGTTTGAGGGGTCCACAATGAGTCATCTGGCCCAACCCCCCTGCTCAAGCAGAGTCATCCTAGAGCACATGGAACAGGATTGCCTCCAAACAGTTCTTGAATATCTCCAGTGAGGGAGACTCTACAACTTCTCTGGGAAACCTGTTCCAGTGCCTGATCAACTGTACAGTAAAGAAGTTCTTTCTCACATTGAGGTGGAACTTTCTGTGCATCAGTTTCTGCCCATTGCCTCATGTCTTGCTGCTTGGCACCACCGAGCAGAGCCTGGCTCCAGGCTCTTGACATCTTCCCTTCAGATATTTATATACATTTATGAGGAACTCTCTAGTTGTCTCTTCTTGAGGTTGAACAGGCCCAACTCTCCCAGCCTTTCCTCATAAGAGAGATGTTCAAGTCTTTTAATCATCTTTGTAGCCCTCTGCTGGACCAGCTCCAGGAACTCCATGTCTCTCTTGTACTGGGGAGCCCAGAACTGGACATGTACCTTATTATCTTGCTCAAGCACTGTAGCTAATGCCTGAGAGGCAGTTTGTTCTCCCAGTCTTTCCTCATATATAGAAATGAGTGCTGCAGTATTTGTTTTTGAAAATTCATATACATTAACTATGCATTAACTAAGCAACATCATTAATACCCATGTACGAAGACAAGGTAAAAGAAATGAGCTTTCTATTTCAGATTGTGTGTGATATTCTTATTTAAATGTCAGATTGTGCCAGTCCTATTCTTTGTAAAGATGAGCTGTAGCCATATTATTCTATTCCACTTGAGAAGTGTTGTCAGCTGTGTTCTATATCCTTGTAAACTAAATATTTTGTGTCAGTGAGGAGATACCTTGAAGATGAAGGCGTGACCTTCACTTGGTTTTGCGCTGCACAGGGAACAACGTGGTGGTATCAGGCATTTCCATAGTCAGAGCCTGTGAGGAATGAAGGCTTGAAAGCTGAAGGTGGACTGTTAATCATAGGCAAGGCAGTTAGGTCTGTCAAAAACTTGAATGGATTTAACTAAACAGCTTTTTGGATTAAGCCTGGAGCATATCAAGTATGTTTTTCCTCACAGGTTTTCACTCTTTCAAGTGATTTTAATCTTAAATCTAAGCAGTGAAAGTGTGTGTTTTACAGGAGACTACATCTGCCATTGCACTAGCATATTCATTGTTTTTAAAATTCCCTCTGCTTTCAGCTCAAATATTTGATTTTATATGGGATTTTGTATTTTCTTTTCTTGCCATATTCTTGTGCTGCATCACCACCAGACTGAATCTTGAGTATTCATTAGTTCTGAGAAAGCTATTACCTAGTCAATGACATACACATTTCTTTATCTAGTGGACTGAAAAACAATTACATTTCTGATTTCCGTCATTTTTGCTGGTTTTCACTTAAGAAATAGGGATCAGATTTAAAGAGAAAACTAAATGGAAGTCTTATTCATCTTGGTTCAAGTTTTATGTTAGTCAAATTGCTCTACTAAAAACTAGGTTCAGCATTTCAATATCATGAAAAGGCTCTCAAAAAACTGTTTATTTTCTTTATTCTTATGTCAAATATCCCAGACAGATCTATAAGAGCTATACATCAGAGGGGAAAAAGGCCCATCATGCCCTTTGTTCTGTTTGAAATTAAATATTTCTTGTGCTTATTACCCTAGGCATAAAGCTCTACTCTTATGCATAATTTCATAATTTATAAATCATATGTCCTCTCATTTTCATGTTGTTTCATTTTATGTGAAGGGTTTGGATTAGTTCTATCAATCCTCATTGCAATGCTAAGTACAAAAAAATAGGTACTCTAAAATTGCATGTAATGAATATAAGCCTCCTTCCTTAATCTGTCAGTGGAAACTTAAATATTTGAATCCATTTACCATTCTGATCATACTATAACTTGCTCCGTTAAAGTATGGCAGCTCCTTGGTGAGTCCCTAGTGCAGTACAGGGATGCTTTAGATGGCTCTGCTTTTCCGTGGAAATACTTTAGTTTTTTTAACAAGCCAAAAGAGCACATTGCTCATTCCCTTGCTCTCAGATGCAGGGTGGGTTAGTGGGTATTTATTTCAAAATAAACCAGCTATTTAGAGACAACAATATAGTATCTATGAATGTAATACTTAAATCCAGAATTGGTGGGTTTCTTTCATGCACAAAGCTGAGAAATAAAAGAAACAAATTAGAAAAGGGAAAGGGTCTCAAGGCGCTGCTAGAACTGACCATGACTATTGTCTCTGACCCTACTAGAATCTGTTGACTTGTCCATTTAGACACATTGGTACATTATCTTCCTAACAATAGGGTAAGAGTTGGAAATTTGAGATACTGCAAAGCTCAGGGACTTTGCCCCTTCCCTCCCTTTCCACCTGTGTTGCTGCTTATCTAAGGAAGAGGTGTGGAGGAGAAAGGATACAAAGTACCCCACGAAGAAAAGGTGTAAACAACGTAGTTTGCATCTTTTCAAACAGCAGCATTTGGGAAGTAGCAGTCTTACAACTTTGCCTAGTGTTACACAGTGTGTCTCTAAACACAGGGCTTTCTACTCAAGTGCCAATTTCCCCTCTGTACCTTTTGATTTTAGGGAGCCTTTGAGCTCTCAATAAGCATTTCTTTTTACTTCTTGCCAATAGGCTGTTACATGTGGGATCACTTTTATTTTAGTAATTTTTATTACCACATTAAGGTTATATGAAGCAATCTTCAGTTCTGTTGCAGTTTTAGGACTTTTATTTTGTAACATCCTTTTATTAAAGCCTGATATTAAAGCATTTATTAAGGTGCTTTAAAGGTAATGGGCAACTAACTTTAGATAGAAAACCAGAAGTAATGTTTTCTGGAAAATGTAAAAGGGATTAAAGTAGTCCTTGTAATGAATAACCAAATAGAGAGATCAAGTACCCTGCAAAATCTGAACTGTGTATCAAAATGTATTTATTTTGAAGGGGGGAAATAGCGCTTTTCCAGCATTTGAAGGGTTAAAAATTCTGGAGCAAATGCTTTTCCCTATGGCAGAAACATTGTCACATTTACCTCAGCTCAGTTATTCCTCTGGGGATTAATTTATTTGTAATGCAGAAAGTGTTCTTGGTAGAATAATTAGCTTTTCAGGGAACATAGCTTAGACCTCTTCGGAGCCTATGTAATTAGAACTGAGGAAATAGGTTCATCACTACTGCTGCTATTTCATTACTGGGTAATCATTTATATCTAAACACACTACTCTTCGGAGAATGACTGTCTGTGGTCAGATATGCTAATTTTCCTCTCATTTGCATTGCAGTGTGTTTAGCAGCATACTTTTAAGATGGGCAAATAAGTATAGTGGGATTTTTATTTCCGTTGTGTTACTAAGAAACTGGTTTGGTTTACAAAATTTGGGGTGCAATAAGCACCCCAAACCATTTTGTCAGATTCTACAAAGAGACCCTTAAACAAAAGAGATCACGAGGGACACATATTTTCTGCTTGGGTTCTTCTCTCTTGGGTTTGCATATCAGAGGAAAGGCTTTGAAGTAGAAGGGAAGGTAGCAAAAGAGTTTAGGTGCCTCCAGGTACTTCCTTAAGTTGTGTGTTTTGTAAGTAATGTAGGATTTCAGTGACAAAAATCTACCTAAATGCAGTGGCAGGTGGGGTTGGGCTTTGGCCATATGCTGTAAGTCACAACTAATATCCACTCTTAGAAATAAAAGACAACACTTCCTGAGGCAGATACAAACCTGAGGTTTATGGTCTTTGCTACAACTTTGGAGGAGTTTAAAGAGACTGAAAGGGGAGTTTGCACTCTGTTTAGAACCTTTTATTCATACACTGAGGTCTTTTTACCTAAAGGATGTTTTCTGCTTTGCTGTAATATTGTATGTCTGCTATGACTCTGGTATTATATCAATAGAATTTAGTATTCATGATCCTTGGCTAAAATAGCCAGCTTCACTGAATAAAAAAGGTTAATTTTGTACGAAAAATGCAACACAAACATAGGAGGGTACTAGGAGTTAGAATCTTATTTCCATTGCAAACGGCATAATTTTGGAAAGGCTTGCTTTTTGCTGTTTTTCAGTATAGTGCAAGACTTCAGATACCTTCTTCATAAAATTGCTGATTTTCTTTTGAGAAAGACAGGGGCTAAGAGCAATTTTTAATATGTGACTTCTCAGCAGTCTGTCCTAAGCAACTGTGGGGTCAATTTTCACCAGAACTTCTGCCACACCAAACTCAGATTCATTGATCCCACTGAAAATTTCCCCTTTTCCTACTTGTCCTGTCATAGTGATTTCTCCCCTTTAAGAATACCTGCCTGCCACGAAGCAAAAGGGCAGCTGATAACAGGAGGAAAAGAAGAGACAGAAGAGTCAGTGACAAACATTTCCTTTAAAGAAACCAGCAGAGAAGATGCTTTCCTATAACAGTCCTGAAAGTGAAATAGCAAGCAGGTAATCTGGTCTAACAGACAAGGAAGAGGCTAAAAACCACCAGGTTGGAAACAAGGTTTCCTGTGTTTTTTTTTAAGCTAACAGGATACCGTGATTTAGCTAAAGAAGCAAATCTGATTACACAAAGTAGCTGAGAATCTGTTGCACCCACTAAGTAAATGAAAGCTGTGGTTTCTTACGATAGCACACTTCCCACCACCTTCACTAAATAATTCCCAGGAATCAAAATTTATGTTCATAACTGGCCCAGAGCTTTCAATTGCACTTTGGAAGTGAAGAGGACTCTTGCTAATGAGCTGGCTCATGCAATCTTGCATTACTTGTGGTTTTTTGTCTTTCAAGCAATTATCTCTCTTCTCCACTCTGCTGAATAGTGGTACTTGCTGATGGAAAATTGAGGAGGTGGATATTAAGGCTGTTAAGGAACCTTAGTAAACAATCAGATTAAAACTCTCAGTTTCATTTTAGACATGTGAACAGCAAAAAACTGCTACGTGAAAATGTTGGACACTGAGGATCTGATTGCTTGCTGAAGCAAGAGTAATTAAAGGAAGGGCAAAGAATTACTATTATCATCTGAGCAACAGAGAACCTATTCTATTGAAAGACACTAAAGAAATTACAGAGTTTGCAAAAGCCTTGCTTAACTTCCCAAGCTGGGGGCTATCTATAAGGAAATATCAGAAGTATATATCAGCAAGTGTAGCAGGTGATCATGTTCTATGACTTTGGAGGTGTTTCACTTCTGTAGATGAGGTTCCTTCTTCCCTGTGAAAGTCCATTGAAATTAGTCAGCACTTCTCAATGATTTAAATGCTATCTGAATCAGATACTGAACTTTGTTCTCCTCCTTCCTTCACTTCTATCTTACTGACTTCTATTTTAGACAGAAATAAATGTGTGACAGTCATTAATAAAAACACATTAATGTCCAGACATTTTCTTATTAACATAAAAGCTGGTCTTCACAATATTCCACTACTTAAAAGAAAAGTTGTATCTGAAGAAATGTTGAGATAAAGTTTTATTTTTTCCTGAAACTTTAGATTAAGCTAGTCTGTAGAAATGCTGAGAGTCAGCAGTAAATGTACACTTTCTGCTAGTGGAAGAGGAGAATGCAGTATGGTTGGGGTGGTCTTCTTCAGCAGAGATAGTCACAAAACCATTTACTCTTGCAAGTCAAAGCTCCTCATAATTTATTTTCACAAATAGGGCTAATCACTGATTTCCTCTGCATCTTATAAAGACATAAGGGATCTTTCACTCCTTATGATTGGGAAGTACTTCAGCACTATTAGGATGGAAGAAAAAGATTAAATAGAAACTCTGCTAGAGTTTTCACTAGTAAACCAGCAGTACTTAGCTTCATGAAATTGTTCTCATGTACTTCTAAACACACCCAGGAAGAAGGTATCAGTGCTTTTCTGAATGCTTGAAACCCACTCTGGGGTCCTGATCAATGGCCAGAAGCTATCCACCAACTGCATGAGCTCTGCCCTAAGGTAAGGAATGATAAAAGACCAGATGTAGGAAGAGAGAGTAGCCTAAACTTTCAAACTCTACATACATACTGAAGAATTCAATGTTAGCTTGTCCTCTTCTGTGAAAAGCAGTGATTCACCAGAAATCTACAGGTTATCAGTTAGTACAGAATTGGCCCATTTTCAATCAGGTAAGCACTGTAACTCCTGATTTAGAGCTAATGTTTTAGATTTAATCTTGTCTGGGTCTGTATTTTGCCAACATAGCTTGGTTTTTGAAAATTGTATTAAACAACCCCCCAAGTACCTAAATAGAATGACTGCATTTAGAAGGAAAATGAAGGAAATGCAACTTATTGGCAAAGATCACATGGGTTGTTCTTAGCCATTAGGATAGAAAAATAAGACTGGATGGCTGCCAGTCCTAGAAGTGTGGAAAATTAGATGCCGTTTTGCACACCAATCAATACGGTAAGTGGGAAATCTTAGGTCTCCCAAACTGTCTGCAAATCTAGCTGCTAATTGACTCAATTAATCTCTGATCCTATTTCCACAAAATTATATGCTTAGAATAAGGAGAGACAGGCAGTGTTGTAGATGATTAGACAATATTCCTTTAATGAGCCTTGCTCAGCCATGAGCAGTTAAGTGACCATTAATCTTCAGAAGGAAGGAAACAAGCTCTGCACTGACAGCAACAAGAATAAAAAACTTTGTCAACAAAGAAGCCTTTTAAACAACTGCTAAAAAAAGTGATGAGATGCAATGGTGATTATTATAATCATTATCCATCTGTGGCAGGCCCTTCACTTAAAATCCACCTTCATTCCCTATGTAGGACAACAATTCTGCACAGATTTGCTTCCTGAAGCTATTAATGCTGCCTGACTCTTTTCTGAATACTTATTATTCCAAACACAAGATGTGGCAATGGGAGATACTCTGAGAAACAATTTAATTCTCAAAATGTGAAAATAGATACAGCATCAAGAACTGTTACTGCACATACAAACTGTGAAACAAAGGTGAAGATGGGGATGAAGATACCACACACTTGCTTGGAAATTAGCTATACCCTAAAAGTGGATCAGAATTGCCTCTTCTTTTTATATACACAAACAAACCCTGGCATCTTATTGTATTTACTTACGGAGGTATAGAGGACACATAAGAAACTACTACAGCAAGGCAAAGGACAGTTAAGGGTAATTGTAATAGGATTTCTATATATAGAAAGGATGTGAAGCCACTTTTAGCACTTACTCATTCTTTCCTGGTACAGGATGACAAACCTTCTGATGTTTCTTCAACAGTATTTTAGAACAGAACCATTTTTAAGCATTAGTAAATTATTAGTTTATTAAATGTCATGCATTAGGTACTGGGGTGCTAAAACCAGCAGATGTATCCTAACAGCTGAACTTTAAAACTTAAAGAAAAAAGCCTAAAAGAACAGAGGCAGAGAGAGAGGTAAAACAAGATTTCTGTACAGACTCTTGTTTCTATTGGACAGTTCTGGAAATTAAGTTATTTATGTATTTACTCTGAACTGCTTAAAATGCATCCTTCCACTAAACTTAGCCAGGTCACTGGCTGTTCACAGTAGTGAATACCTAGGGGCAGATAATGATGTTAGAAATTTTAGTATGGAGAGTTTCTGTGCACACCAGCTAGGGACTAGGTGATGCAGCTAGGGATTAGGTGATTTTTATTTATCATTTGTGTAGCTCCAGGAATATGCATGGAGTTTTCCATAACAAAGGGAAAGGTCAACTGCTGATCTGAACAGACTAAAATTGTAATGAGGCATAGCACCCTAAAGCCATGGTAAAGCACAGGAGAACAGACCAGAGAAGGACAAGAGTTTCACTGGTGTCAGTGCACAGTAATATACAGCTTATAGACTACTTTTTCACACAAACACATACAGAAATGTATTGGCGAATATGCTTGTGAATACTTCTTAGCAGTGGAGGGAACATTCCAAGGGAATACTCAAAAGACCTGAAGGGTAGAAATTTATCCTTGCATTATATACTATGGAGGATGATGCTTCTGATTCTGGACGATGTGAAAAACATAGCTTACCAGCTTGGCAACTCCTTGCTGCAGATGTGCTTAGTGCAAGCCTGGAGGAAACAAAGTCTGAGCCAGCAAATGTACATGCTATTAAACAGCAAAGTTACTCTGTGAAACTCAGTGTCTTACATTAGCTGTGCATGCCTGTCCTTTCCATGACACTATTTCAGGACTGCCAATATTACACTGTTTATTTGTGGTTTTGAATAGCAAACCATGTGACACATTTGATTTGCATGGACTATCAAAATAGAACACACTTCCATCAATTACATGTAAATCATATGAAATATCTCTTTGGCATGAGTAGTAATGTGCCATTTCAGTTTCTCTCTAATGTTTGTAGCCAGTGAAGCTTTAGTTCCAGACCTTCACAGGACCATAAGTTGCATTAAACACTTCTTGCCACTCTGCACAGGTTTTCTGGCAGAAAAGGAAGTTGCCCTTGCATGGATGTTAGCTGTGCATGTACACCGAAATTATATATAGACAACCCTGATCATCAGGCAAAAGCCTGAGGAAACATTCTCATTCATGACTTCTCCCTTTGGCTTGTAACCACAGTAGACTATGAAAAAAATCAAATATTTATGGTCTTCTTTTGGTCCATCTTATCAGTAGTCTTATAAAGTCACACATATATTTGCTGTCCATTACACCCAGTTCACTGGCATCCCAATATCACTTTTCCTTCCCTTCCCTTCCCTTCCCTTCCCTTCCCTTCCCTTCTTGTGTAAAATATTTATGATGTGTTTCAAATAGCCATCTAAATAGCTATAAAGCCTATGAGGAGGCTTTCTGATTATCTAAAGAGTTTGTCATTCAGCACACAGAAGACAACCTCTCATAGGATTCATGTAACACTTTCCTCTGCTTTCTTTCAAAAAATGCCTTGGGGGAAAAAAAAAAACAGACAAACAAAAAACTCCCTAACCAAACAAAAAAATAAGCCTGTATTGTCTCTAGTTAATTTACCATTTCCTTCCCATGGGGACTGATCTCTGCCATGCTGCAGTGCAGTCTCATGACATAGCTGTATTTCAAATCTGAGGTGTACGATGAGGCATGGAAGTATCAGATACCTCCTGGTTTTGAAAGAAGCAACCAAGAGAAGCGTGAGGGTGTTTTCACTGAAGGATAAGGGTGTTTTTTTCCTGGTTATTTCAAACAGAGTCAAAAACCAGGCGGGATAAATGACAACTGTGAAAAGCCTTTCTTCAGAGATTCTGATTGATTTGATGGGATTTTTCTACCTCACACACTAATAAAGTCTGAAAATAGATGTGAGCATAATGACATAGATTTCAAAGTGAAACATAGCATTATGTTATGTAAAGGTAATCTTTTCATGTTTTTTGCCAATTTTTGTCACTAAGAATTTGCTTTTAAGCCATCAAAAGAAACATACACGTGCAATAATGACAAATTAAATCTACAGCTGAAGGTGAAAGTTTTTTCCCTTTTGAAGCTGAATTTATTGCTTTGGGAAGACATCAGACTGATGGATCTTGAAGTGCCCTATTTATTCATAGAAAAAGTGACAAGCTTCCCTTCATTGCAGCTTTCTTCAGATTCTCAAAATGAGCAGCCCCACAAATCTACTTACAGCAATGATAAATATTTAAGACACAAGGTCGGAAATATGCTGTAATTTGTCTGGTGACAGTGTTCTATTCCAGTAGCTTTATATCTTTCGTAGAGATGATTAATGACCTTGGGGCTTTAGGTATGGGCTGTAGAGTGACAATCCTATGATGCAAATATTTCCAAAGGCTCAGGAAATGAAGCGTTTGCTCCAGCCAATGGCAAGGAAGATCATTCCTAAGTCCATATGCTGTGGGGAAATATCATATTGCACCAATGACAGTTCAGAAATGTCATTTATATATTTTGCTAACATGTTGTTACTAAATGGAGATGTTTAGTGAATACAGTGGTAAACAAGTAGCTTTTTGCCCTGCTTCAAAAGCAGGGTACTGTAATCAAGCCCCCAGTTTTCATAGCAGGTCTTCTGTTTGTATCTCAAAGAAAAATAGCATATTGTTCTAAAAGATGCCGTATTTCTGCCCCAGCATATTTCCTGCTATCTTCTTTCTCTTTTAAGCCTGAACTGTTCCTGGCTCATACTGGTCTCTGCCCTTCAGCAAACACAGTCAATCCCTCTGCTCATCCCAGGCTGCATTAGAAGCTGTTATCTGCTGGCATTAAGCACAGCTGCTGGACAGCAGGGCTGAAAGGGAGAAGCTTTCTGTGACTGTGCAGAAGCCTAGCACCCCACTCCTTCCTCAGGGAACCCCACTGTGCAGGCACTGTCAGCACAGTTCCCCCAGATCCCTGCCACTGCAAATGTCTGCTTTCACTTGATTTCCTTGTGACTTTCTAAGCATCCCTTTAGATAGGGCCTCTAAATCTTTTTTGAGGTGTGCCTATCAGTGATTTATTTCTATCATATCAAAAAAAAAAAAAAAAAAAGGGAGCATGAAGAAGTTTATTGTGTTATGATGGGAGTTTGTTGTCTTGTTTAAACTTAGAAAAGCTCTAAAAATGGAAGGTGTTTTCTGGCAAAGGGAGTTCTCCTTGCCTGATATAATATATTCTCCTTACAATTTTTAGGTAACAACAGTGAGAGAAAGGTGTCTGTAAATGAGAAAAATTTGTTAGCAATCAGGCTAGTACAGCATGGAAAAAAAATTTTAAAAGTCTCAGAATATCCCAAACAATAAGAGTTTCCCAAGTATTACTTTTCTTATAATTGTGTTTCATTGTTATTTTCACTCTGGCCATTTTCAGTTCCAGGAAACCCTTTCAATTCCTACTCATTTGTTGCATTGTTTCATTCCAACATGCGTTTGAATTCATTGTCTGTATTACCACTTAACACACGCAAAATAAAAGCCATGGTGCTCTTCAGATTCAATTCATAGTTATGATAATTTTGCTGTGGCTTTTTACTTTACTTTTTACTTTACTTTTTACTTTACTTACTGATTTCGGCTAAGATCAATTTCTGCCATATCTAACAAGTCAGAATGTGTAACTTTCAATACTTTGTGGTAACAAGATATGCTTCTATATGGAACATAAAAGTGGTCTTCAGAGTGGAAATTTTTCAGCAATAAAATAAAACAAAAAAATATGGCAACTGTTTCTGTGGGTTATATTGTTTATTTATGAGCCACTCCATGCCTTTTCTCTGTTTATTGGGGAAATTCTGAAAAATAGTAGGAGTTATTGTTGCATGTACAGAACTTGCTGGTTTTAATCTAGTTCGTTCAGGACTACTAGCATTGAAGTAGTGGTGTGTGATTAGTTTCACCAAAGAATTATTCTTTCAAAGCTGCTACATATCCTGAGGTTTCTAGTCCCACATCTTCACCACAATTAATGGAGTTCTCTGCAAATGCAAATCTCTGCTGGGAGGGAAAAATAAGGCTTTTCTGGCTAATGGCTGTAAAAAAAATGAGCCTAGAACTTAAATGTCAAAGAAAATTATTTCTAACCCATCCATTACTAGGGAAAAATTTTACAATTCACATTATCATTATTGAAGCTGCCTGAATCAGCACAGAGGGTCTTTACTGATAAGGTTGACCATCAGCAATACAAGATCTGTAAGAACCCTGGAATGTTCTGGAAAAAGAATTCAGCCTCCATGAAGGAGAATCAGATTAAGAAACATTTAAACAAACTGGGAATCCACAAATTGATAGAATCTGATGGGATAAACCCACAAGTGATGAGGGGTCAGGTGATGCCACCACAAGGCCATTCTCAGATATCTTTGAAAAGTTGTGGTGATCAGGAGCAGCTCATGTGAGCTGGAAAAAAGCAAATGTCACTCATAACTTCAAAAAGGGCAAGGAGAAAATACAGACTGGTGAGACACACCTCAATCCCTGGGAAGGTCATGGAACAAATCATCCTGGAAGCTGTTTCCAGCTAGATTTAAGACATGAAGGTGACAAAAAGATGGATTTAAAAATGGGAAAATCATGCTTAACTAACCTGATACCTTTCTGTAGTAACATGGCTCTCTTGGTGGATGTGAGATTAGTGAATGTTAAGTCTTTTGACTCTGTCCATCATAATGTTCTCTCAGACAAATTGATTAAATACAAATTATGTAGGTGGGCAGTGAAGTGGTCTGAAAACTGTTGGAACTGACAGGCTCAAAGGATTGTAAATAGCATTTTGGGAAGGAGGTAATAGTAGAATCCACTGTACATTCTAGCCTGAGGATGAATAATATGGCATACCCCTCTGAATAATACAGAATTCTCTTGCAGCTAAAAAAGTGAACTTTACTCTTCACAGACATATTACCATACATATTACTCTGTATTGTATTGTATTATATTATACACAGGCTAAGAGAAGGTTAATATGATGTGCTTATTTTTATTCTTAATTTCTTTACAGAATCATACACAAATTACTGATTTTATGAAGTATCAGGGAATATCAAGAACATCAGAACTCAGATTCATTCCACTCTTAATTTTGATGAACTCATCACTTAAAAGTGCTATCACAATGTCATCCCACTAAAATCAGACTAGAGGAAAGATGGGCACTCTTGCTTTTGTGCCTGAGCATGTGCAAGTACCACAGAAGGTGATGTTCTGCACATCCTGAGTCAGCCTTGTTTTCAGGGATTTGGGTATTTTCTGTGCATTGGAACATATCACCATTGTGATGGATCTGTTATACACTTGTGCTGAGATTCACCTGCCTGAGACAAAGCAGTAGTTATATTGGGAAGGTGGAATGTGACCATTCCAACAGGGTACTCAGATCACAAGTGAGAGTGATGCAATACCCCCAGAAATACTCTCATATTTTGTCCAGGCACTTAAAGCTCAATTTGTAGTTTGCAATGGAGAGAGTCATAAATTTGCTGCTTGGGATTTGTTTAGAGAAGTTTTTCCCTCTAAATAAAAACCTTCACTTTTGTAATGGATATCTGACATTTTGGTTTCTAAACAAAATACTTTTACCTTTAAAACAGAAGAAAAGGCATGGAGGAAATACTTACTCATTTTCATTTCTCTCAAAATTTTCCTCAGTAAATCCTTGTCCATCTGTTCTAGTGATCAATATTTATAATACATAATGAACATTAAATCACTGGTGAAGTATCTCCAGGATTCATCCTCTATTCTGTAGATACTCCTAATTTGGACATATTGATATTATGTGGTTAATTCTTCTAACACACGGGTCAGTCTAGAGATGCTTTCATTTTGCTTTTTCTTTCTAAAGAAAAGGTCTAATGTAAGGTCCAGCAATACCTTAGTTCTTTTCTTTTTTCTCCTGAGTCTGTTAATGCTTGGCTTTGTTAAATGGATATAAATCACAGCACAATATTACATTAAAAACATTTCTGTGTAACTGAATTTTGAACTGAACTGACTGTGTTAGATGTTCTCCATTTCATCTTACTCACAAAGAGAACTGTTGAAAATGAGATCAGGTTGGTGAAGCAAATCAGGAAATACTGTGAATTGATGTTAAAAAAAAAAATCAAAGAACCCTGGAGAAGGGTATTTCCAGGAATTTCATCACATTGAATGAACAAAAAATCAGTTTGTATGCACTTGGTACACAGGTATCTGCCTGAAATCATCAGAGCCCATGGAGTATTACCATACCATGCATAAGCACTTTCATTGTTATTTTTGAGCTTGCTTTCTTGCCACTCTCCATTGGTGCAATTCTTGCAGAAATTGGTGGGAACTGAGAACTGATATATGGAAAGTGAAAGTCTTGGACAGCCCAATATGCACTAAAAATAGAAAGGAGCCCAAAATAACATAATGCAGAAAAGATGTACAGCAAAATGTATTTTTTCTATAGAGTATTTCCAGCCCAGTTCAAATGTCTCCTAACTGTATGCTCTTAATTACTTTAAAAAGCACTAGCAATCCAAATTAAGCTCCAGGAATATTGTGTTTGATTCAGGCTTCCAGAGCAACATAAATTCATTAAATCTTCCACACCAATCCGCTTTGTTACTTTTGGCATATCTACAATTTTTTGTGTAATAAAACATTGCATAAAGGGTTTAGTAAATTGAATTTAGCACTATGTCAGCAGTGTAGCCCGCAACCCTAAATGCTCCTGAATTAAGCTTTTGTCTTTCAGATTTGTAGATATTTAACAGGGATCTCTTTAGGCATAAGTGTACATACTTGCATACACATTTATGTAGATGTGTGTGTGTGTATGTGAATATATGTGTGCATATGTCTAATATTTGTGAATGCTGACAGGTGTTGCATTTGAAATATAAGTGAAGCTTTACTTCTTTGTCACTTCAAAAAACATTCAAAATGAAATGGAGAAAAAAAACCCAACTTCATAACCAATTTCAGCTTTTGGAAATAATGTTAGAATTGTATTGGGAGGATTCAAAAGAATTCATCCCACTACATGGAACATAAAGGAATTAAAAATATATTTTCACCATCTGCTGCTCTCATGAAATCTTAAGATTTGTAAATGGCAGTTTTGAAAAAGAGTATGTCTGAGATTTGGTGGCTTTTCTTCAGACTGTAATCTTGAGACAAAGTTCTTCTGTCTGTTTTAGAAGTACACTTTTTGTGTTTTCAATTACCCAAAGCACCTAGAAGTCTGTGCAAGGTAAGTAGTCTGAGCAAATATCTTTGTCCTCCTCATCAGTACAGTGCATGAATATATAAACAACTGTGGAAATCTGGAAGTGTATCTTTATAAGAGGGAGTTCAAATGGTAATTGTAGGTAGTCACAGCCAGTACTCCAGTCTCTTGCTCAAGATTCAAATGTTCCCTATCACTGCAAATATTATCCCTTACAATTGTAAGCAGATGTCTTTTAAAATGAGGCTCACACCAGGGGAATTATTTTACTCTGTTATGAGAGGCTACCACATAATCTCCTATGTGAAGTGGCTCACTATATATAAAGTTTTTGTTTCTGTGCTGCAAGGCCTCCTGCATGTGTCCTGGAGAGAAGCTGCTCATTGTTCTAAACTGAATAGTTTTATTTGTTGCAAAACACAAATGGTTCCAGAAGTCCCCAACTTTATTTTCCTCATGTACTCTGTCTGTGGTAACGCTGGGAGCAACAACTGTAGTTTCCAGTCATATTTCTGCTCAGAAGGAAGCTATTGGCTTCCTAGGAATTATTTATGCATCTTTCATGGCAGTTAAGTGTTATGCAGTTTAAGAATCCCTGGTCCAAGCAAAGGGATTTTACTACTATTCATAAACTAAACATATTATTTTTACTGTTGTTTTATTGTTGCATTGTGTTGATGTTTTATTGCTGTATTCCTAACCAAGCAGCATGTTTGCATCCAAGAACTGTTTTTGAAGTAGGATAATCAAACCTAAAAATGTGCTAAAGGGAAGCCAATACAAGTCCTGCTCCAAGTGAGAGATAACTTTGACACCTGTAGGGGATACAGGAAGAAGAAGGTTCTTGATGAAAGCGCTCGAGATGCAACCTTCCCTAGACCTTGAAGTAGCATATTTCATGGGCTATAATGCAGTCCAGATAATTTGGGATTTTGTGACTGCTCCAGAGAGAAACTAGCAGAGAAAATCTGCTTAAGTGGCCATCAATATTTAATAAACTTTATGGCATCTGTCAGCCAGACAAGTTTCACGAACATCTGTTCCCTGAGTTGGCATTCAGTTTGGTTTATCTATATGAGGAATGGATCAGATACCAATACTATTGGTTCACTCTTCAACACCATAAATAACCCTGCGTGCAAGCATTGCTTAAGCTTTCAGCAGCAACATATGTGACCCTGTAAAGATTTGACCTCTTGTCTATCAGCACAGTGTCAGCTGTTCTCATATGTTTCAACTCAGCATTTTGAAGATCAGCTGTAAAAGCCATTAGTAGGGCATTTATATTGAAAGGATTCAGAAGTTCCTTTCCTGATTGCATTAAGATAATTAAGGTTTCTACTTTTGCAGATGATGTAGTTAAGATGGATAACCAGAGACACCTGCACATACCAGTTATTTCTTCATCTAAATTGCTGAATTGGAAGCTTATAAACTGATAAACAGGAATTGTAATGTACTTATAATACATTACAATAAAAATAAAATAAAAATACAGTGAGAAGTCATCCAGTGAAAAGAACTAATAATGTCAGTTTTCCAGCTTCACAGAATAGTGGAGAGTAAAGAAAAACCTTTTTGTTTTTCATTTCAAGTTTCCCAATAGTCTTTTCTTCAAATTAGACTCAACTCCTTTCTGGCATGGAAGATGTATAAAATAAATATATTGGTCATGTTTTCATGGTTTTGGCAGAACTTCTGAAAACAAGTGTCTTTCAGGAGAGAAAAGGGAAGTCAATGATTTGTTGGAAATACTATATGACATTTGTTAGAGATGTGGGAGTAATGAACAGAATTAATATGAGCTACTCCAAGCAACTAAGCTATAAAAACTCTGGGCCTCTAGACCAATTTACTCATCTCAAATCTTGCCCTTATCTTCTTATTTTACTATGAGGAAATGAAAATTATTATTAATGTGATAACACGATTCTCATTCAGTCTAAGGGGGTTTTTGCCTTTCTTACAGTTGCAAAAGTTCTTACGTATATAAATCATATGCAAAACTAAATTGTCATAGAAAATAATAAATTGTATTTTTTAACCACCTAAAGAGAACTTGTTGCTATATAATGTCCTGAACTCACAAAGGCCCCCAGTCCCTGTAAAGACACTCATATAAAAACCACATAAAGTAAATAATATATGATGGCAAGCTTCATATGGTAAAGACAGTGTCCCTGTCATCCTATCTTTCCAGTTTATTTTTTTTTGTTCATCTAGTATCAAGATTAATCTAGAGGCAGATAACAGTCTGCTAATTGTCTGTAAAGAGCCCACTTCAAAGGGAACTGCATTATTCCAGCAATGCAATGTAAATAGCAGTGAATGATTAATTATAAAGAAAACAAGTTATCCAATGCCCCAAAGTCACATTATGCAAATGGACACTTTGGAGAGGCAGCACATCTGTGGTTAGTGCTGACTATTGTTCCAATGTGGTATCATTTCCAGAATCATTTAAGAATTCAAAATATCTATGCAAGGCCTTCAAGTATGGCCAGCAAACCCTGAGTGCATGACCAACAATAACCCACCCCATCTTGCATTCCTACAGAAGAAAGAGAGCCAGCAAGATGCTGTGATTTAAATGGGAACTCAGCTCTGAAAGTTTATCAAATGCCAGATATAATTAATTGATCCTTGTAAGACCAATTTTAAGTTGGCAGCTACTGTACAGTAGTTTTTACATCCAAGTTCTATACAACAGGAAATTTATGGCTAAGAATTGTGAGGCCATAGGCATGATATTCCACAGTCTTCCCCAGGAGCTCTTTGCCATTTCTCTTGAAAATTAAAGAGTTTTTATCTAGAAAGGCCACCTGACTTTCAGTTTCAGGGCATACCTGCAAGATTTGATAACTCACAGGTCATCAAAGCTTAAGGCAAAAATAATGCAGAACAACAAATTTGTTTCATAACTTTATTCCCGTAAAACTTCTGATATGCTTAATAAATACTAGAAATTCTTATATAAAGTATCTATGCTTATATGATGCTTCTTTTCTTTTGCTGTGATGTTATAAATATTTCTGGAAGAAAAAATGAATTATAAGTGTTGAGCCAGATTTCTCACTGAAAAAAAAAAATCATTCAGTCACTTAATTTGTGTTTAAAATTATACTGCTGCTACTATAATTCTACCATGTCAATTTTTTAGTATTTTAGTATGAAGCAATGGGGTTCTTACATCTAGGATTACTGTGGTGATCAGATTTTGAAGCATATCTTGATGTATAAATTACTGATCAAAAATGTTTGCTGATAGTATGCACAAGCATATTCCCTGCAAAAGCCCCCAATAATTACTGCATAGAGTGTAGGAAAAGAAAATGCAAGAAAAGCTGAAAACTTGTTCATTTGAGCTGCTTTGAGGTACATCAGATGGAGGTAGGATTTTAATTCCTGACTCCTGCTTTACATAGGGGTTTGGCTCCTGAAGTTGTGAGGATATTCCAAGTGAGTTTTGTGCATCTCAGAATTTGTGCACTGCAGAAAATATGCCAGGCCAGGTATAGTGAATTCATTCACAGCAGACACAGCATGCTGCAGTTTAATCCCTTGTCACCAACGGGCCAATGTTTACGTTGCTTAAGTGCTAATATGCTAATTCCAACTTCTGGTATCAAGAGGTTAATATGATGCCTCTGCTTTAGTAATCATTGCTTAAGACTGACTGGCCCATTAATGGAAAATTGATGAAACTCTTTATGAATTGTAACACCCTCTGGAAAAAAAATACACAATTCATTCTAAAGTAAATCTGATAAGCAAATAATTTAAGTCATTTGTCAAAATCAAAAGCAATTGGCAACTCCAAAATAAATATTGCTTTTCTTTCCAGCTACAAAGTTAGACACTAAATGAATTTTAATAAAAATCCAATGCTTTGTAATGGAGAAGGGACTGCATCTTTTCTTTTGGACAGGATGTTTCAGACGAAACACATTTTCCTTTGATGTAAAGATAAAAATCATAAGCCCTTTTCATCCCAGCTTCCAGAACTGGTGTGAAACTAGTGACCCTACTAACACTGCTGATGTTTGACATTGTCAGTGCAACTTTATTTGCATGTTTTGATGTTGGCAATGGTGTTCATCATATTGAAAGACTAACTGTCAGTGGAAGGATCAGACAATGATAGTACATCTGTTCCTCACTTTCTTAACTAGCACCATTTTACTGCTTGGCTCTGGTTTCAACCAAGAAAGATTTGGAAACTATTCCTCCTTTACAATTTCACATGCCTTAAGGGGAATCTCTCACCCAAATCATGCTGCTCTGAAACAAGCCTCCTGCAGATAAAAATCCATAAAAATGACTGTTTATCTTGTTGTTACATATAGCAGGCTTCCCCCAACAGAAGCATTAGATATGTACAGTAACATCACACAGTTCCATATGAGTGCTTTCTCGTGTAAATCAGATTCAGTGTCAGGCTGTGGCTATAAAAGGTATATTTGAAAGCCTGCTGGTGATAGTGATGAAAATGTCTCTTCTGGCTCAGTTCAGGAACACAGACAGGTTACTGTCTCAAAGTCCCTCCCATTCCAGAAGTGTCAGGAGGGGTACTTGTGCAGAGGTGGGGGTTCTGAGCACATCTGGTTGGTCAAAACCTTCTTGTTCCTGCCTTTAGACATCACTTTTCTGTCCATATTATTTTCCTGGAGTGTATATATATATATATATATATATATACACGCATATATATATATCTCACAGAGAGATGATTGTGTGCCTCCAGAAAGAACCTGGAAGTGAACCAGGATATGGAAACGAAGCAGAGCAAATTGTTTGAGCAGAAATGTATTTATAAATGGTGATGTTAGGGCTGATGGAGGATGGTGTATTTCCTTCAATCATTGTGAAATAATATAGTCCCATATTTCTAAATCCTATTTGGTGTCAAAGTAGGTTCTCGTTTTCCATCTTAATGGAAATATTTCAAAAGAATGACATTCTGTAGTATTAACAGGACATCAGAGAAGAAGAGTGTTTTCTTAGACGCTGAAAATTCAGTTCAGAAGTCAAAATCCCAAATTTTGCAAAGCACCTTAAATATTCCTGTGCTTTGACTCCTCAATCTCCACATCACATCCATTTCCCCATCTTATATGACAGTAAAAGCAGTATTGCCAGTTATTTCCTTTCAGGCTAACATTAACTGTTAAAATGTCAAATATATTGTATTGAAGGCAAGAAATCACCTATGTCCCACTTCCTATCCTTCAAAGGAGCATGGGACAATGGTAGGAGTGTGCACTTCCATGACTATTAAGATAAATCATTTGGAAAGAAAAAAACAACAAACCTCAGCTGTGGTGTTGTTGCTGTGTTTCTATTAATAGGAGCAAAATACTTCACTGTCAGTGAGCTCCTAGGTATAGTAAGCCAGGTATTTTCCCATTAAAATGTGTTTTTAATTATACAGCTTGCAGAAAAATAATTGGACATAAAGCAGAAGTATTTATAATCTGCAAGATCAATAATTAATAATCTTTTTGAAAGTATATACCTGTATGTTTACATCTCAGAGAAAATATATATAACAGTATATAGTAATATATTCCTTATATAGAGGGGTTCCAGTTTATTCCAGGTGGTACCTGAATTATATTGTTTTCTTCCAGTACTGTCATTGCCGTAATTACTAAAAGACATATGGTTTTGTCATATATATTCCACAGTAAGAGATTTTTCAAAACTATTTACTTTGTTTTGATTAGCACTTCTGACTGAGTAATAACACAAACCTTTTTCTTTTTTAGTTATTCACGCAGTTCTATCCCTCATCATAAAGATCATGCAAAATAAAGAATCACATTGCCCTTCCAGAAAATTTTTGACTTCTTGGTGGTGGGTGTGGGGGTTTTATGTGGCTTTCAGAAGTAGAAATATATGTAATCAGTGTGTAGATAGAAGCAATTGTAAATACCTCAAAGACTCTGTTTCAAATCTTTATCATAAATTCCCAGATGCTGGCAGTTAAAAGAAAAAAATGTATGTATTATGAAATTGTCAGCTATGAGAGATACTTCCTGAAGCATAGTCAGAGTATAATGTATTTGTTCCATGTTCAAGGGTTCTTTGAAGATGAATTTTATTGTCCATAGCCTTGCTGCAGATAGCTGCATTATAGCTGTTCATACCTGACAAATTTATTTCCAGGTTTGTTTCTTGTCTTAAGCCTGATTGAGCTGTAGAAACTCTGCTGTGTAGCTGCAGTCATGGAAACCTGTGGGGTTTCTGTGGCCTGGCCATCAGTTTGACAACCAGGAAGATTTGACAGACAATTTGGTCCTTCTTTTGAAACTAGTCAACACTCATGTCCCCTTCTGCAATCAACTCTTCATTGTTCAGACATGTGGGGAAAAGCTGTTATTTAATAATAAGCCATTTCAGGGTAAGGACTGGTATTTCTGCTACTTAGTGTTCTGCTTGGCTCCCAGAAATGGCCAGCCTGGTGGAACCAGTGACACGAGGCTGGTGACTCAGACTGGCCATCTATGCCTCTCATCACAGAGCATTTAGAGCATAAATGTGGGCTAAGGAATAGCTCACCTCTGGTTCCACTTGGCAGTGGGAGAAACAGCCACAGTGGGTGGAAGTGTGAACATGCTGGGGTAGTCTGTAACATGTATTCGCCCTTGAGGAGCACACTCCCTCCCGCTGGAGAAGTTCTGCTTAGAACATTGACTTGGGTTCACTTAATGGGAAAAAAAGGTCCCAACATACTGCTTGTTCATGTGGGAACAGCTGCCATCTAAAAGAGGTGACATTTTTCTTCTCTAAGATTATATGCTTTTTTTACTTTAATAAGTATGTGGCACAATGACAGATCCTAACAATTTCTGCAGGGATTTCTAAAACAGAGCATGTGACCAGGATGGAGCAACACACAAACAAAAATTCTGATGCAGTTCAGGGCTCAGTGTAGATCCAGTCTAGTATTTTTTGTCTCTGGTGACCTAATCCTGGATCTCAGATATAAAGATACCCAGGAAAACAGAGACCAAAAAAATAGCTCCTACATTTTTTAGACTACTGCCCTAGGATAACAAGAACAAGGCCAGGAAACAACTGATAGAAACCTATCACATTATTAGACAATTACTTAAAATCAAAAAGTTGTAAGTTCTGAAATAATATATCTTCATTTCTCATATATTTAAAATAATAGAATTTGAATATAACTTTTAAATTGCTGGTCTCTTCTGTAGAGATTTTAGAAAAACTGTATATGACCTATTTTTTTTTTCAAATTTGGAAAATACAGAAGTCTGAATAGAATTGTATCACTATGATATTTTCAGTTAGGTGCAAGAGTTTCAAATAATCTATCTACATTACTACTCTTGATGCCTATAGGTGCAGAAATAATTTTACCTAACACATTTGTGAAGCAGAGGAGATAATTCATCTATCACGACATGGCATTTCCTGAGGCATTATGTAGATATGAAGTACACTATACTGTTCTGTAAGCTCCTTCTGAGAGTCTTCCCATGGGATAAAAAAAGATGTACTAAATTTATTACATTTTTTAGATGACTATCCATAGAATCTCACCAATTCCCCTTTTGTCCTCTTAAAATCCTATGGGACATTCCCATAAAGATGATTTTCAAAATTTCTTATCAGCCAGAGCTCTCACCAAAGCTTCTGGGGGCTTAGGTTGGTTACGGTATGCTGAGAGCATTAAGTTGACATTTTTGCATTCATGTGTATTCATTCCATGGGAAACAAATGGTTTTCTAACTAAATATGTGTTGTGACAACAGGAATAATGTCCTTGTCAACAGCTGCATGATAAAACAGAGACATCTACTGGTTAAAATATGAAATAGGAAAAATACCAAAACTTATGCAGGACATTAGACTAAGCCCTGTCAGACTGCCCTCCTTTGTTTCCCAGTATAAGTGACTAAAATATTGGAACTGCACTGGTGCGTTCTTGTTAAAGGCAATAGTAAACCACCCTTTGACTTCCTGAGGAAAAAAAAAGCAGACCCTGTAACACTGATAGACCCTAGTTTTAATAGACCATAAGCATAATGGACATTTATTTGTGACAGGACAAAACCAGTCTTCTGTAGAGCAGGGAATATTCAGCCCTTCTTCTGCCCAAGTCACAGTTTGGGATAAAACAGACATTCCTTGAACATCCTGTTCAGCACCTGCCTGAAGTATTAGTGCTAAAAGCAGTCTGAATTACAGCCCTAAACTGGAATGTTCCCATAATTTACAGGCATTTTCTCATATACTATCCTGTTAGTCTGAGCTCACAGCAGCATGAGCAGTACCTTTTAATAGTATTTTAATAATGGATAATATATTTTGTGAATCAGATCTGTTTTCAATTACAATTTGACCTTCCTAAATGGGATGTGAGGACATTTACATATTTATTGAAGAGCATTGGTACTCTCTGTATGTGTTACAGCACACATCACACCTTAATAAGGGTTTGAAACTTCAGTATTGCAGATGAAGTTTCAAAAGTAATCCTGGAGTGACACCTAACATAAGGAAATTACACTTAAGATGTGTAGACCTTTAACTACTGTATTGCAAAGAAGACAGCAGGCTGGATTCCTTTCCCTAACAATTTCTCTTATTCTGCAAGTTTGGGAAATATTGGCATAACCTTTACATAAAACCATAGATTAACATAGATATTTTATATAGAGCCTTTGTTCTGAAATTTATATAGAAATTGACATGAAGCCAAGATAGAAAAAATATTTTTACAGTGTGAAAAAAGAATTTTGGGCCAGTCATAATATCATATAAGTCTCATAGACAATATCTGCCTTTGGGAAGACCATACCTATTCATTGTATTTATTATATGACTAAAAAACAGTCTCATTCAATGGTAAAAAGATGATAAAATGAGAATAGTTTAAACAAAAATCTTAATATGTTTGTCAGTAAATTAGACTCAAGTGTACAGTCCTGGCTAATAACCCTAGTGTAAGCAAGTTCCGATAAAACTAAATGGCAAATAGAAAGAGTGAGAACTAAGAAATTTGATTTTCAGTTTCCACATTTTAAAAATCAGTTACATCCAGCTTTCACGTTAAGTTCAGTGTTAATATCAAAATCGGTAGTGTCAGGATAAATCTGTGTATCAGGTGTGCTGATTTCCTCCATTAAATCCATTCAACAGCCTATGCTAAGACTCCTTAGGGATAAACAATTGGGGCTTAATTTTTCATTTCTCCTGCTTGTTTATCTCCACCGTGATTTACTGGGTGCTGATAATAACCTATTAAATGGCAAGCAGTAAAAAGAATTATCTCCCCTCTGCTGAGATTCCTGCCTCCTTCAATGGCATTTTTCCCAAGAAGCAAATATTATGCCAGAGCTATCTTTACTTTGCCAGACTTATCTTTTTAGACTGCATGATTTGCATACCTTCATGCACGTAACGTGACAGAATAGAAGGGTTTTACCGTGAATGTGGGCGCCCCACGCTCTGCCGGGGCCGCGCGTTCAGCACCGGGCCGGGGACAGCTCCCGGTGCCGCCGCCCGATCCAGCCCCGCTCCCTGCCCACTCCTCGGCCTCCGGTAGCCAGCCCGGCCGCTGCTGGAGACCACCCCTCTGTCTGGGTCTGCAGGCTGGGCTGTTTTGCTGTGGGGTTTTTTCGGGTTTTGTTTGTTTGGGTTTCCTTTAATGAAATTCCTGTAATGAAGCCAATGTTTTTGTGCGTGAAGTAGCACAGAACAGATCTTGCATATGGTTTGCTATGCAAAAAGATTGGAAACTGCAAGCTCCTTGTCATGACTTCGATGCAAATTTTGAAGAGTCTAGTACATTCATCTAAGTAATAATACTCAGCTTTTTCTACCCAAAAATTAGACAGCTAGTACAAAAGTACAATCTAAGTGTAAGAAATACGTCAAAGGTTTAGAAAACTTCTGAACGAGAGCAGGCAGAAACTTTAATAAAGACATCTCAATCTATTTTGATAAACGTATGTGAGTTTTCTTGCACACATAAGTAAATTGTTCCATTTAGAAATAATACTTAGGAGGCCAAAAAGCTATATATAAAAAAAAACCTTTAAGATGACTCTTTAAGTTAATTTCTGTGATCATCTGTAAGGCAATTAAATCTCTCACATTGTTAGCAAGCAAAGAAAGCATTAGCTAGATAAACTTTTTATTTTCATAGTAATCTACCTTACATTAAATTATTTAATTGATTAAAATACCCACATTATAATTTCAAGCAGGTATTATCTCTATTTCTGTCAATATATGACAGTCACATTCATGGGCTTATCCAATTACATAGTGAAAAAAACCAAAGCAATTCACCTACATTTACTCTGGATCTGCCATATCTTCTACATTAATTCCTAGGGGACAGTTTGTTATTTATTATAGCAATGTGATATTTTATATTTTATGATAATGATATATTATTAAATAATTTATTTCGTGTCTCCAGCTGAAATAGCTTTTTGCTGTTGAACAACAGCAAAAAAATATTAGAGCTGGCTTGATATGGATTTTAATACATTTTAAAAATTCTTACTAGCTCTGTGCTGATTCAGTATTCAAGGTTGTCTCCACTGATGCTAAATTGAATACATGTGTCTCTTCCCAAACTATGAAAACTGTCTTCATCTGTGACTACTTAAGGTCTCCCATCTTTGCCAGTCCAACAGATGCCTGCAGTATTAGCCTTAGCTTTTGCCTATAATGAATTGCAGGAGATTTAGTCAGGGCTGTGCCAAAGATGAAGCTGATAGTCACATTTTCCAATCCATTGCCTATTACTTGTGCATATTGCAATTTCTCTGGTCTCCAACATCACTTTTTTCTTGCAATATTAGAAAATGCATCCTGCAAATGTTTGCAGTGTTGTACTTTGTTTTCTACTATGTACCTAATGTGTCCCTAGTGTTCTGAGACTTGAGTGGTTCCTGTGTTCAGATTCACAGAAAATTCTCAAGGTTCTCATTTGCCATATTGCCCACTGAATTGCCTCATGCAAAACCACCTCAATACTCAGCTATAATCAAATTCTCAAACCCAAACTAAATTCTTATGCTGAAAATCTTGGTGGTACAAACCCCAAGGCCAGCTTTCCCTAAAGCAATAACCAAGTAATTAAGTAAATGCAGTTAGCCCACCCCAGAATGCAGGAGGGGTGTATTCTATTACTCTTATCCTAACAGCATAAATATAATAAGCAGTAATCTACCTGCTACAAAATTCAGGAGAGATGCATTTTATTGATGTTACTTTAAACCAGAAGGATGCTTGCTAATCTCAAAGAACAAAATATCCTTTCCTAGGCAGGTTTATTCCCTCTGAGATACTAGGTCTTCTAAGGCAAATATTCATCTATGGAATGGTAAAACACAAGTAGTGGAAAGGCTTTGTGAAAAAAAAAAAAAATGGAATTTATACAGTGCTCTCAAGCAGGAAGTATATCAGCTACAGAGAATGGCATTATGACTGAACTTCTGAAGTGAAGATTTTCCCAAGATGGAAGCAGTTTCTCCAATCTGGTAGACCTACCTTAGCCAGTTTCAAAATACCTTGCTTGACTACAGCTGTGCTTGGAGAAGTTTGAGTTACCTAGTGGCAAAATGTGAGGTTTTAACTACCTGTTGTCATGTCTTCCACTAGAATTACCATGATTGTGATCCTGCTGATGTTTTCATCACTGGTCTGTCATGCATACTGGCATTGGCAGGCAGCAAACTCCTACCTGCCTTAAACCTCCTCAGACAGAGACTTGAAGGACACCACATTACAGAAACAAAGCTGGTCCCACATGTTGGCTCCCAGTCTGGGTGAGCTTGATAGGACAGCACAGCCCTGGACAAATGCTACTCCTTAGGTAAAGTCACCACTGAACTTCATAAAACCATGAATAAATATCTAGAAGGACTTGAGTTCACTATCTTCATAGGAACTTGTCTGTCAAGCTAAACTGGAGACAGAGCTTTTTTCATCTACTGACGAACTAGTAGATAATTATCATATCTAAAAATACAATGTTTATGGAGCTAGTCATGAGATCTTTAGTGAAAACCTCCTCAATGAGTATTTCTAAACCAAGTTTCTTAGATGAGAGTCATCCCAGTGCAAAAAGATCAAAAGAAAAGACTGTGCATCACTTAGACACCATATAAATACAACAGAGAGCTTAACCTTCATGTATGTGGTTAATGTGAGGCTTAATGAATATCCCTGAAAGAGCAATGAAAAACATTCAAACCAAGTCCTTAAAAATATTAATAATAATACTAATCTAGAAAAAGATGAAAAGGAAAGGTCAGAATTCTAAATAATGTCATCAAGGAAGGAGATCAAGAGCAACAGAGAGAAGCTGTTCAGTGATTACACAGGCTGTCAGAGTTATTATCAGATGTGTTCCTGAAAGGGCAACAGTGATAGACTGCACTAAATTTATGTTGTTCTGTTAAATTGTTCCTCTCTCTTATTTTCCAAAAGTTAAACTTTTAGTAACTGGAAATTAATTTTTCCATCACTTAAAACAAGGACAATTTTCAAACATATACTTCTATTTTAAGGTAATTCTCAGTGTTGCAGTACTATTGAGATTGGTTAGGTTTGGCAAGTTTAAGGCTTGCCCTAGCTCCATTGTGTTCTAGTTTGGAGTAAATCCACATTGGATTTGTTTCTATTTGTCTCCTTTTTCATGTCCCATGGCCAAGGACCTTATGTTAAAAAAGAGCATTAGCCAGTAGCAAAATGTCTTGCCTTTTGTTGAACTTTTTCAGTGTGGGCTGTTGAAATCTTAGATTCAAAGTAATTTTAAGTCAACAGACTATTCATTATGTGATCTATGACACACTGATACATAATGGGAATGCAGAATTACAGGTGTCAGCTGAGTACAGTCCCCTCTGCAAAGCAGCATGATGTAGCATTGTGGGTCAGAAGCAAGGGGTGATGCACGTAACTGGAAAGTCCCAGGGACACAATGGAGGGAGAAAATGGAGTGACCAGGCAGCGAGATGTTGTATCACAACCTTCTTCTTGTCCTTTTCATCACAGAATAATATTTTAATGGCCCCATCTCCTAAATGTCTACAGACTGATGTCCTGACTAATCTTAAATTTCCTCATGTGGTAATAGTTATCATTGCAATGTGACTCAATTTGTAGTGTTGTCTTTGCTTCTCCAATGTGCATCTCATTTGGAGTCCCAGATGTCAAGAACAGAATGCACACAGCTTTAGACAGATGTACAAGATAGCATTCTTACTGAGGAAGACTTTTTGTCCATTCAGTTGCATATTCAATATCACAATCTGAATACACCTGAGAGTAAAGGATGCTGCTGAAGAAAACTGATTTCTGTAAACTTCTCATCAAGCCTACAAATATGTCTTCCACTTTCATGGGCTTACTCCCTCAGAAAAATGAAAACATCCATTATCTGACCTCCTGCTCCTGCCAGTGTGAGTCTGTGAATTGTCTGGCCAGAGCTGGTAGCTCTGTGCTACAAGCTAAATACACTTCCATGCATGTAGCTTGACCTGCAGGCTACAGCACTTGGTAGCTCTCAGATTCATCTGAAGAACCTAGGCCAATTCCAGATATCTATCTGATTGAATCTAGATTAAGACACCTCTTTCTCAAGAGCAGATGCTTCTGAGAATATATAGGTAAGTGCCCAAGAAAGTAGATACAATTCTCCAGAAGCCTTTCAAAAGCTGAACAATGGCAATTTTTTCTGAGATTTTTTAAAGGCAGAGTTAAAGATACTTCCAGGGAACTTTATGTGAAGACAATATCATACATTTAAATGCAGAAAGAGAAGAATATGTGACAGCCTGATAATTTTCAGTGTCTGTGGAGGCTAGAAATTTGAAAAGTATGAGACTGTACTGCTGTCTATTATTTAAATGGTCTAGATCACCTGGGTAAAAAAAAGGACTAAGGAAACACTATTGCTAATACAGTCTTACCCAATTACAGCCTGAAACCTATATTAATCAAACATACTGTACTGGCTGATCAGTAGGACTCAACTGAAAGTCCCCTCAGCTATATTTTAGTGTGAACCTGATGCATACTTTTTCTCTGCTGTACATAAAAATTACACTGGCTTGTCAATTATAGCAGAAGCCTTTTCACATATCATATCATTTCACATATATCAGTTGTTGCCAAATAACAAGGAAGAATGTGAAGGCAATTCCAATACACCTTTTTTTTCTGCCTTAGTTGTATGCTCATTTCATGCAGAATTCCTCACACTTCTGGCAGTGATAAGCAATGAGATGGTGGACAGGAAAAAAAAAAAAAAAANAAAAAAAAAAAAAAAACAACTTTTTAGTGACTTTTTAGTGGCAATTTAATACTGGGAAACAGCTACATTTTCAGGAGATTGCTAGTAGTCCTTGCACCCCAGAAATTAGAAGCAACAGCTGACAGAGGCTGTTAGGACTGCATCATTAACTCAAGGAATGTTTTACTATTTATTGCATCAACAGATTCAAATGTCTCCTATCCAGCCCATAGGAAATAAATTTAAATCTGTCCATTCTTTTATAAAAAAATGCCATTTAAAAGGAAATCTTTTTAAGGATTAAGAAGTTCTGGATTTTTATGTGCTTTTGTAGTATCATAGCTAAATGACATAACCTGCCAGAATCTGTCATTTAACAGAGTATATTCTGAAATGCAGGTTAAAAATATTATGTCAAGAACTGTGGTCACAGATTAATTACTTGGAGTACACAAATTTTCCAGGCATTTCAGTCCAGAATATGATTTAGAAATACTGTGTAATAAACAGGAAGTTCTGCTGGGAAAGACACAGTCTGTGGTGGTTTCTTTACTCTTCTGTATCATCATAACCAGCCTAGCAGTTTGCTACAGGTCTTTCTTATGAACTCTGTGCTTCTCTTAATACAATCTACATCTGTTCTATGAGAATTTACCAGCATAGTAATATCTGCAAAGTGTTCTTTATGTAGAGTCAGAATAGGGAGTTCTTTTTTTCTTCTTTTTCTCATAGTTTCTCTCCTTCTTCCAAGTTTTCCCCTGGCATTTTTTTGCCTAATGAGTTGTGAAATCTAATCAATGGCAATAATTAAAACATACTGTGTGTGGAATGATGCACCGCTTTAATTACACAACAAAGTCCCAAACAAATAAAAGCTTGAGATTCTTACATTAGAAGAAACCAAACTACTTTACTTTGCTGTAAATTTTTTTCACAAAGAACAGACTCATGCTGATAGATGATATGTATAAAACACTTAAAATTCCAGGCTTGCTATACTGCATATTTTATTAAAAGAGTTGGGAGAGTTCAGGCTTGTGTGTTAGCAGCATAGGAAGGAATGGCTGGAACAAAGAGATAGATGCTTCTTTTCAATAAAACACCCTGGGTGGCAACTCTGAACAGGGAAGTTTTGTGTCCAAGGCCAGTAAAATGCATGGAGTTTTACCAATGTCACATGGTGAAAAAGGGGGTGCTATTCACTGACTCACCTCTTTTCTAGGATCTTTTGTACACTGGTAAACATTTAAGGATAAAATAAATCCCTTATGACAGACTGAAATGCCAGTGTTTCCTAATTAAAATCAGCTTGATGACAATTGGGCAGATACATTCTTACAGTTTTCTTTTAAGAACAATGCATTTCAAGTAATTGGGTCCTGGTATTATACAGCTTTTCCAATCCTGTTATTTACATTCCAATTCCAGCCCCAATGAGGCTCCATCAGCTTGACAGAAGCTGTAAGCTCAGCTATTCAGACCTGTGCCTTGTTCATTTGTTCTGTAAATTCTGAAAGTATAATTATGTTATTGAGTATTTTAGAGAACTCAAGCCTGCATTAGCTATTTCACAGTCATTTAGATGAAGTGGATAACCTAGTACACCTTATTTAAGTTTACAACTTTAATACATGAAATCTGATACAGGCGACTTTCACAGTTTGAAAGGTAGTTATTGCTCTCTTACAGAGTTGTCTTTTGTCTGCCTTAGTCCTAGCTACAAATTTCATTAATCAGCCCTACCTACATATGCACTGTTACTGCCCTCATTCTTTACTAATATTGGCTTCTTTTGCTGATGTTGTAGCAGAAATTTTAAGGGAATGTATAGCACACCTAAATAGGATAGATTAACCTAAGGATATTCTCTGAATGGGCTGTGTGAAGGGTGAAGACAGATGGTCCATAACTAACTTGGCAGAAGAAATTAATGGATCTTATTTCTCAAAAAAAAAAAAAAAAAAAAAAAAAAAAAAAAAAAAAAAAAAAAAAACAACTGNGGAAAAAAAATCAAATTAATATGTTTCAATATCTTAGAATATGAAATGTGATACCTGTATACCTGTCTATTAGTATCTGAAAAAGGCCAAAGATAGTACGTAAGTATAACATGATGACAAATACGCACCACACCATGAGCAATTTCTGTTTGTGCTTAGAAAGCTGAATATCCACTGTCACCCATAAATGAAACTAGTTTACTGCTATTTTTCTCAAAGCTACAGTGAGGTGGCCTTTCTATCTCTAGAACCTCTGTCACCACTGTGACCAATCTCTCTTAACACTCTTCACACTTGCATTCTTGTTAGCTGCATTTCACACTTCTTGGGTGTTCCAGCAATTTTATCAGACCTAATGTGTCCTTGGAACATCACCAAATGGATTTAACAGCACCATTTCTAAGAAATGAAAGTAAATGCTTTTATGAAGGAGCTTAAACTGAGCTTTAAAACAATTTATTTTAGTATTTCTAATAAAAACCTGGATTTAATTGGGACTTCCAAACAAAACAATATTTTTTTTTCCAAATGTCATAATAATTTTTGCATCATTTTAACACTTTGCTCACTCTCAAAGATGCTCATATTCCTTAGAGTATAAATAACTAAACTTTCTGGTAAAGCCATGAGGTTCGCAGTTATTCATTATTTTTCTCAAAATATTGGTTCTATAAAAGACAATGACCAGCTATTCCAGGCAAACTGGAAGGCTGTGAAGCATGGAGATGCCTGAACATTATCAAAATGTCTTTTTTCCATCATAGGGTAATTTATGCAGAACCAGGCCTGCTGGAGACAGATGGGGTTCACCAGTCTAAAAGGGGGAAATTATTGTAGCAGGACTGTTTGAGAGGGCATTAAACTGAGTTTGAAGGGGGAATAGGACCAGGCACACTAGAGATGAACCTGGGGGAGCCTGCCAGTGTTGGGGGTGAAATCAATAGTCCACCTGAAGTGCATGTATATGGCTGAACACAGAATGGGTAACAAAGAGGAGGAGCTGGAAGTCATCATGCAGCAGGAGAGCTATGATGCAGTTGCCATCACAGAAACATTGTGGGAAGACTCACATGGCTGGAGTGTGGCAATGGATAGTTATAAGCTCTTCAGAAGGAACAGGTGAGCTGTGGGGCAGGTCTGTAGGTTAGGGAGTGTTTCAGCTGTGTAGAGCTCAAAAACAGACAACTGGAGGTTGGCCAGTGTGACACACATCCACAAGAAGGGTCAGAAGAGTGGTCCAGGGAACTACAGGCCTCTCAGCCTGACCTCGATGCTGGGGAGGGTTAGGGGACACATTAAGTGCAATCACTCATCACAAATAGGACAACCAGGTGATCAGGCCCAGCCACAAGGGGTTCAGGAAAGGCAGGTCCTGCCTAACCAAGCTGATCTCCTTTTATGACCAGGAGACCTGCCTAGTGGATGAGGGAAAGGCTGGGGGTGCTGTCTACCTGGACTTCAGTAAAGCCTTTGACACTGTCTCCCACTGCATTCTCCAAAACTGGCAGCCCACAGCTTGGACAGGTGCCCTGGGTTCAGGACTGACTGGATGGCTGGGTCCAGGGGTGGTGGTTAATGGTGCTACATCCAGCTGGCATCGGTTACTAGTGGGGCTTCCCAAGGTGCAGTATTGAGGCCAGTCCTATTTAATATATTTATCCATGATCTGGATGAGGGGATTGAGTGTACCCTCAGTAAGTTTGCAGACAGCGTAAAGTTGGGCAGGAGTGTTGATCTGGATATGGACAAGCTGAATCAATGGTCTTCCAAGACCAGCTGTATGCGGTTCTACAAGATGAAGTGCTGGGTCCTGCACTTTGGTCACAACAACCCCATGTAGTGCTACAGACTTCGGAAAGAGTGGCTGGAAAGTTGTCCAGTGGAAAAGGACCTGGAAGTGCTACTCAACAGCAGGCTGAACATGAGGCAGCAGTGTGCCCTGGTGGCCAAGACTACCAGTGGCATCCTGTCTTATATCAGGAATAGTGTGCCCAGCAGGACCAGGGCATCAATCATCCCCCTGTACTTGGCACTTGTGAGGCTGCACCTTAAATCCTGTGTTCAATTCTGGGTCCCTTATTACAAGAAAGACCTTGAGGTGCTGGAGTGTGTCCAGAGAAGGGCAACAGAGCTTCTGTGGAGGGTCTGCAGCACAGAGCAGCTCACAAGTGTTATGATGAGCAGCTAAGGGAGCTGGAGTTGTTTAGCCTGGAAAAAAAGGAGGCTCAGGAGAGATATTATCGTTCTCTACAACTGCCTGAAAGGAGGCTGTAGCCATGTGAAGGTCAGCCTGTTCTCCCAGGCAACCAGTGGCAGGATGAACGGATATGGCCACAAGCTTTGCCAGGGGAGGTTCAGCTTGAACATCAGGAAGAATTTCTTCACTCACAGGCTTGTCAGGAATTTGAACAGTCTGCCTAAGGAGTCAGCAGGTCTTGAAGCATTAAAGAATCAAGTGGTGTGTCACTTAGTACTATGGTTTAGTTGGCATGGTGATGTTTGGTCAAACATTGGACTTGAGGATCTTGGAGATCTCTTTCAACATTAATGTTTCTATGATTCTGTGATTCTGTGTTCAATTTTTTCTATGAAAGTGAGTGACGAAATATATTTAAAAACTGATCTCCTTAGGCAAAAAGCAAAACTTTATTTCTTGGAAGCCTTTGTCTACTTACACATTTTAATAATTATGAGAAACTCAGTTCATCTTCATACTAATTGCTTTTTAAAATCTTGTTCTCAACCTAATTCAGGACCAATACTTTTAATTCTTGTAGCATCTGAAATTTGTCCAGACATGACAACTCAGCAGGACTAGTCTCCCGAACAGTGCTTCCTGTTTATTCTTCTTAATTTTTTTCTTCTTAACTTTTCAGCTTATAAATTTACGCCTGTCTAGGAAACTGTGCACTATGTAGTACTGAATTAACATCTTACACATGGTATTCCCCAGTCAATTGTTCACACTATGTAAAGTTTTACATAATTACGATTAATGCAGAAAATTCACAATGTTCTGCACATTAGCAGGAACTATATATCTTTCACTTGGTGACTTGCACTAATAAACACCACCTCCTACTGTAACTCAAAAGTGGTAAGACCAGTTGTGGCCTGCTTTCTGAAATGAATTGGCTTACTGCAGGCAGTAAAGCAATCAGGTTTTGACCATGTCTAAGATGAGTCTCATGTTTTCTCTGTGCAAAATTCAAAACAATAAAACAAAATAATCAATGCAGCAATGATAACAGCTTCCACTATTCCTTGTTTATTTGACACATGCACATTTGAAAGGATTTAATAAAACCCTGACAAGTACACTTGTATCAGTCTAACCAAAACATTTTTTATTTTGTTTTACAGATTTTGGCCATTGTGTCCATTCTGTTCATCGTCCTGTCCACTATTGCTTTGTCTCTTAACACACTGCCAGAACTTCAAGAAATAGATGAATTTGGACAGCCAAATGACAACCCTCAGCTAGCACACGTGGAAGCTGTGTGTATCGCTTGGTTTACCATGGAGTACCTTTTGCGTTTTCTGTCCTCACCAAATAAGTGGAAGTTCTTCAAAGGCCCATTAAATGTCATTGACTTACTGGCTATCTTACCATACTATGTCACCATTTTCCTCACAGAGTCCAATAAAAGTGTCCTGCAGTTCCAAAATGTCAGACGTGTGGTTCAGATATTCCGAATTATGAGGATCCTAAGGATTCTTAAGCTTGCCAGACATTCAACAGGCCTTCAGTCTTTAGGCTTTACACTCAGGCGGAGTTACAATGAATTGGGCTTGTTGATATTATTTTTAGCCATGGGAATAATGATATTTTCAAGTCTTGTATTCTTTGCTGAAAAGGATGAAGATGCTACAAAATTTACAAGTATTCCTGCGTCATTCTGGTGGGCAACAATCACTATGACTACTGTAGGATATGGTGACATTTATCCTAAGACCTTATTAGGTAAAATAGTTGGAGGACTTTGCTGTATTGCTGGAGTGCTGGTCATAGCCCTGCCCATACCAATTATTGTGAACAATTTCTCAGAGTTTTATAAGGAGCAGAAAAGACAGGAGAAGGCAATTAAGAGGAGAGAAGCACTTGAGCGAGCTAAAAGAAATGGCAGTATTGTCTCCATGAATCTGAAAGATGCCTTTGCTCGCAGTATGGAAATGATAGATGTAGCAGTAGATTCAGGAAAGCTTGGAGAGCCACTCAGTCCAAAGGAGACGCCTGATGGCAGCCACCTGTCCCCAAGCCGGTGGAAATGGGCCAGAAGGACAATGTCTGAAACAAGCTCAAACAAATCTTATGAGAACAAATACCAAGAAGTTAGTCAACAAGACTCCCACGAGCAATTAAACAATGCTGCAGCATCCTCCAGCCCACAGCACCTCAGTGCCCAAAAACTGGAGATGCTGTATAATGAAATCACTAAAACTCAGTCTCAGCCTAATCTTAATGCTGGTTACCAAGACCAGTCAGCAAAGCCACCCAGTTATGAAGAAGAAATAGAAATGGAAGAAGTTATAGGTCAGAGAGATCCGTTGCCAGCCGGGCCTGCAGACATCGTAATGGACATGAGAAGCACATCCAGTATCGACAGTTTTGCCAGTTGTGCAACTGACTTCACGGAAACAGAGAGGTCTCCCCTCTCTCTGTTTCCTGGCTCTCACTTGCAAATGAGATTTCCAACTCATGATGCTGTTAACCTGGAAGAAAACCAAAGACCAAGAAGTTCTCCATTTATGCCATTTGCAAAAGACAGAGGATTTTCTCCAACTGATATCACCTTTGACTATAATCCAATTAACAGAGCTGTTATCAGTGATGGCAGTGGGTCCCAGACTGTTTCACATGGTCATTTTCATTTTGACACTGCCATGGAAAGCCCCAAAAGCTCCCTGAAAGGTAGCAACCCGTTAAAATCTAGGTCCCTTAAAGTTAATTTTAAAGACAATAGAGGTGGCGCTCCACAAACTCCACCAAGCACCGCAAGGCCACTGCCAGTGATAGCAGGAGGAGACTTCACACAGGCCACCCCTCAGCACATCAGCACCATCCTCCTAGAAGAAAATTCCCCCCAGGGTGAACGGCCTGTACTTGGTGCTGACGCATCTGCACTTTGTCAGGGACCTGCTAAAAAATCATCCCCTCTCTTTCCCAAACAAAAAATTTTCACTTTCCCTTCAAAAGAGAGGAGGAGCTTCACTGAAATAGACACTGGAGAAGAAGAGGAGTTTATGGAGTTACATGGTATGAAACATGAGAAAAAACAGGATATCAAGACAAATTGCTGTGGGGATAAACACAGTGATGGCAACAATTTAACAGGGGAGCCACAGGTCAGCTCTTCACCCAAAAGCATGAGCCACAACTGTACTCAAGACATTTACCATGCTGTGGGTGAGGTAAAGCCAGACAGTAACCAAGAAGGTCACAAAATGGAAAACCATTTATTTGCTCCAGAAATTCATTCAAGTCCAGGAGAAACTGGTTATTGTCCTACACGTGAAACTAGCATGTGACTAGTTACAGAAGCAATAAAAATATCTTTTCTTAAAACACAGTTAGTAATGCCTATGAACTAAAACATGGAAAGCCTCAACAAAAGTGCATAAAATGTTATTTTTGCATGGCATGAAGAGTTGTTTAGTTTAAATACTGTTTAATTAGAAAAAAAAAAAAAGACTGCTTTTGTAACAAACTGAAAAAAAACAGGAAAAAAATTACTCAAGAAAGGTGAATACAATAAAGAGATCTTTATTAGGAGCCAGTGGTCTGCAACATCTGACATTTGTGATCCTTTCACTTATGATTGTAGACAGGTTTTGAACTCTTTTAACTTTTTTTTTTCCTCGGTTACAATGCATTTTAGAATTTGCACATGAAAGGATGAAATGTCAATGCATGCATTCATAAGGATATGAAACAAGGTGCTTTGAGCTTGCAAAATGCATATACTTGTAAATAGTTTGGGGTTGGGGGGAAAGCTACTGTTAACAAGGATTTATGGAAAAAGCATTTCCTGGGACACAGGTACTTCCTTCACAGCGTGCTGCCTGGAGGTTTTGTACAGACTTATGTTGCAAAATTGCAACTTCTACTTAAAGCATCTCACGTATCTTGCTTTCTGTTAAAAAGCTCATGAGTATATCTGTTAATTAAGGACTACAGTATTTTAGTTTATCTGTGCTACAAATCATTATGGGTTTGTTTTTTTTTTAATTTGCAGAACTTCAGTTATTGCATTTTTCAGTTTAATTAATGATCCTGTGAGGAAAAGCAAAGATTTAATGACCAGAACTTAAAGCATTCAATATTTTTAATAGAAAATTGCCAACATTTCATAACTAAGGACAAAAAAAAAGTTCAATTTTAAAATTTAAAAATCATAGCTATTTCTGTGGCAATAAACAGTGCCAAATGGCTATTCAGATATATCCAAAAGTTGTCAACCTCATAGAATATACCTTGATATATTAAAAAAAAAAATACGCAAACTTCTTATTTTTCCTTTGATTTAACACAATTTGCTTCTACATGATCTCTTACCTTTTATTCCCCATGCAGTTCTCATACTTCAGTAATGAGAAAGTTATTGAAGCTGTTATGGTGTAAGGATGTAAGAGACGAGGTCTGTAGGGGAAAGTGGTACCTTTTGTTATCATAAATCATATAGATGGAGGAAAAAAGGCTTCAAGTACATGTGATTTGCCTCTGGTCTTCTATACCCCAAAGCTTGTTTGTATTTTTCAGTTCAATCATTTGGAGTGACAGAAGATATCACTTGGCTCACCAACTTTACCTCAGCCCATCCTTCCATAACTCTTCAGAAATGGAGGACAGGATTTGCACTATGCTTAAACAAAAGAAAATGTCTTATCATTCCACTAAAAACTGCCAAAAGCATCTTTCATTTCCCTGATTTCTCCAGCTTTGTAAAAGAAAGATGCTGAACCAAAGCCTTCATTACAAAGTACCCATCTAACCACTGTCTCAAAAAAGCTAGTTTTTATTTTATCCATAATCCATAGCTTCCTATGCCATAAAATATTTTTAAAAGCTTGTAAATTGCTTTAATTCCCTAAATCATAAAAAGTTTATTCAATTCATTAATTCTAATCATAAGCAAATGTATGCAGGTACACAGACATGTCCTAAAAAATGTTCCTTTTTTTTTTTTTTTTTTTTTTTTTTTTTTTTTTTTTTTTTTTTTTTT
>WEIU01015194.1:80712-92159 GCA_013389925.1 Aegithalos caudatus
AAGTCACATAGAAGAAAAAAAGTGGGAGCATTTTCCAAAAAGAAAATTCAAGGGACCAAGACACACCACTGTAATTCCTAGCGCAACATCTCTTCAATCATTCCATGAGCTTAGGAGATATCTCTGTTCTGGNATTCAATGATCAGAAACACAGATCTATAAAGAAGCAGAAGTCATTTGCTCAGCCACTCAAATAAACTATTTACCGCTTTTTCCGGTTTAATCTCTTACTGGTTTTGATTTAATAATTTCATTATAATATAAACAGAGGCTGGCATAATTGTACCATTCTTAGAAAGGAACTGGGATTTTCAGTTCTTCAGTCCTTTAGCAGGATGGTAACAGAAACATCTTGTACCTGTGACTCATCTTCCAGTGGCAAGTCTGCTGACCACTTGAGCACTTGCATATACATATATATATACACACACACACATAAAACACCCACACACGCAGAGAGCACATATGGAACGTGGCACTGTCTTAGCACCACAGTCTGCAAACCAAAACTCTGCAATACTTTGCACTTGTGCTACAATGTAGCCACAATCTAGAGAGATATCTCAGTTCACCAAGGCACAGCAAAAAGATCTCATAGTTCTCACAACTCTAATTCATAGTTGAAATAAAATAAGTCACGCATCCAGGACATCATTTTCCGTTCACACGGAAAGTGTTAACACCTGCACATCACTGGGATTGTTACAAGGCTTGTATACCTGGCAGTAAATTTAAACCTACATAGACGGGAATAATTTAATTCTAGTATGAACAGTTACATCTCCAAAAGAAGAAGTTTCTTATACCAGCAACAATACAACTACTGGTTTTATTATCAGCCACTCCTGCTTGCAGGACCACCCTTCTCATCAGAAGCACATAAGCAAATCCTGTTTAATAACTTCAAGGAGGTTTCACATGTTTACCTTGCAAATGGGAGAAAAGCTCCGAATTTTCTATTAAATATTTCAAAACTAAGTCAAAAGCTACTCACATTTCTTGGGGAGGACATAATATGATTCCCAGTAATCAAAAGAAATAAAGACCTTAGTACATGCAAAAAGAAAATCAATTTTATAGTGTTAAAAAAATAACAGAAAGAGTAGCTGTGTTTCATGTCTGAAATCTCATTCTCACCCCAAAAATGAATAAAGAAGAAACAGATTTAAACAGGCACCACTGCATAAATATTTCACTACCTCTGCTTTCTGTGAGTACAGTTTCATTTCAGCGTTTCTCCCCAGTTAACAATGAAATTGATTTTTGTGTAATCAGCATGTTTTGTTTCCTTGGAATTTCTACTCATGACTTTGGCAGAATTAAAACTCAGGGACTGTCAGTAATGTATCCAGAGCTCAGAATGCATAAAATCGTAATTTCAGGAGTGTACTGATGTTGCAAATTAATTTGACATTCATTGTGATAAGTGATCAAGGCAAACTACTTTGCTGTTGCTCATGTGTTCAGAGGCATTGTCTGTCACAATAGCTATTTACACAGCATTAGAAATCTAATGAAATCTACCTATCTCCCATTTTTAAACAGTAAATTATTTCCTTTTCATTTGGAAGCTTGGGTTGAAAACAGCACCAGATTTAGTTTTGCCCATTCAAATGAATCTGATTTTCTGTTATTCACTACAACTAATCTTCTCTGACACTTCTACAGATGCACAATAAAGTGTGTCCCTCTTTAATATTTTCACAGTATTTAACATTGTTCCAAGTTCATCCTCTTTCTTCCAGGTTGCTAAACACATTCAATGCTCAGCTAATCAGTAGAGCCAGAGAATTATATTTCCAAGACCTTATTTTTACAGTGGGAACAGTTGCAAAGCTCTTAGTTCCTGCTGTCTGGCATATTTAGCAAAATGAACAAACACATAAATAAAATATTACCTCTAAACAAGCAAAGTTTCTGAGAGGTCTCTAATGATCTTTTCATAGAAATATAGTTACCTAAGCTGTAATTGTGTTTCTCAGGTATAATTCCACAGAAAACAGTGCCAAAAGTCAGTCATTACTCAGTATACCAGAGATACCAGTATTTTCCCAGTAACTTAGGGACTCTTTCAATGTGTTTTTTTATCAGAAAATCTTCATTTACATAAAAGATAATCTGTAAATATAACTTAAATTCATTAAAGTTTGGAAACACTATGGATTTGCTTAATTTACTTAAATGTATTGATTGATCAGAGGGCTGGAGCACCTCTCCTATGAAGACAGGCGGGGAGAGTAGGGGATTTTCAGCCTAGAGAAGGCTCAAAGGACACTTCATAGAAGACATCAAATTCCTAAAGGTTGTGGGAAATGGATTTGAAGAGTATTCTCAAAGCCTGGCAGAAGGCTCACATAATGTGCATCTGTATGCAAACTTTGGGATAAGAAATGCTGACCTAGAAATGCCACGGAATAGGACGGACATTGTTGAGAGAGAAATGGAACTAGAAACAAATTTCAAATTATGGCCTTGCCAATAAGACTAGATACTTTGGAGAAATAGATAAGAAAGGTGCATTGTAGTAGAACCCACAAGGGGTAATTTTAGATGATTGGCTTTACAGCATTGTGTGGCAAAAGCTGATAGGCTAAAAAATGCTTATGATCTATTGTAATTAGGAAGTAGCTGGCTTCTGATTGTGATGGTGTGAATTGTAGCATCTGTATTGTCTCACCCTTCACATGAGACTGAAAATAGAATAAAAGTTTTTAAAATGCCTCTCAGTTGCCCCATCTCTGGGTCAGAAAAGGGCATAATCCAACTAAATGTCTCTACCAGAGACCCAGAGAGGGACTTTCCCAAGGGTATATAGTGCTAGGACAATAGGGAATGCTGGCAAACTGGAGGGCAGGTTTAAATTAGACATGGGGAAGAAATTCTTTGAGTGTTGTGAAGCACTGGAACAGGTTGCCCAGAGAAGCTGTGGATTCCTTATCCCTGGGAATTGTTCAAGACCAAGGTGGATGAGGCCTTGAGCAACCTGGCCTAGTTGATGGTGCTGCTACACATGACAGGGGGTTGCAACTAGATGTTAAGATCCCTTCCAATCCAAGCCATTCTGTAATTCTATGATTTTAGCCAAGGAGAATTCCATGTAACTTCATCAGAAATTTTGCATAAGGGCCATAAGGACCAGCATGTTCCTGGTTAAAACAAGAGATACTGAGTAAAGACAAAATGTGAGAAGTATTTGCTTCTGGTAGCAAGCAAGGTGGACCATAGTCAGTGCTACACAGGATTCCAATTTATCCTTCTTCTTTCTAGGGGGAGTCCCAGACACTAGGGCTGTAACACAGTGGTTTGACATTCAGTGATGTGAATGTGCCAATGAACATGGCTGGTGATACTGTAGCAACTGCACTGTCTTTAACTCAAATCTCTCTCTTCAGCTCAGACGGAATAAAATACCCATCAGTCCCTTTTCCATGCATGAATTCACCTCAGCAAAGGGGTGGAGACCCTGCTGAGCTCATAATATTGAATACTGTAATACATTTGTCTCTAAAACTGCATTACATTAACTGAGAATAATGCAGCTTTTATTCTTTCATACATGTATTAGCTTAATGAGCCATTAACATGTCTAGTATTTAAAGCATACAAAAAAGATCTATAGTTTAAGCTTCAGAAGTCATCCAAATATCTTACAAGTGCATAGTACTCTCAACAGAGGAAATTTAGCTATTCATTTATTTTAAATTGCTCTTTCATTTTATTCCATAAAATGCATTTATTTACAAGAAGGCATTGAAATCTTTAATACTGAATCAAGTAATCTAAGTTGGAAAAGGCAAACTGGGAACATATATGTTGGACAATACCCTGTTCTTAATCAGGTCCCAGGAAATTAGACTCATATTTATAAGATTCCCACATATTGTGGTTTTACCATACAATCCTCAGGGTCTGGCCTGTTTGGATCTGTGGCTATGATAAATAATGAGACACAGCACGTTCCAGAGTGTCTTGTAACTCAAAAAGGTTTAATAAATGAACGAAAATAATACAGAAACAAAAGGTACAAGCTGCACACAGTGCGGGGAAGTCCCACACCTGGTACAACACCCAGAAAATTCCCCCAGTCCTATTGTTCAGTCCCTTTTTCTACTCAATGTCCAAGGATGGTCCTGTTTGAAAATTCCCAGTAGGAAACTTTACAGAGTTTAATGGACAGGTGAAAGGTCCAACAGGTGTTTTTCTCTTGGCACTCAGCCAACCACAGAGGGACAGGTACAGAACTTTCCAGGCGAATCTCCTAATAAGTAAATCAGTAAACTGAAACTTTTTCCTTATATAGAAACACCTTCCTAGATATGGGAAGTGCATTACTACACATATTCTCTTTTACTTTCTCTAGTCAATTAATCAGAAAATTCTTCCCTTCCCACTGATCAGAGTTCCATAAGGAAATATGTCCCCTTGGAAGAAACAATATCCACAAAGGGGCCATGTGCCCTGGCAGAGACCTCCAGAAAGAGGCTGTTGAAATACAGAAATGTTGTTTTTAGACCTCACCATGGGAATTCCCCAGCACTTACATGGCCTGTGAATGTAACAAGGGAGTCATTGATTCAGCCTTGCCAGTTTTGTAAAGTCCAAACCACAACAGATGCATGCCCAGAGGATCAAGGAAAGACAGAACATGGTTTCAGAACTACAACTATTTTCTATTGCAGACCAGCCTCACCATGTCTTTTTGTCTTCTCAGAAGTTTACTGCATTTAATTGCTTCTGTATTATTGGCTCAGGAACAACATCCATAAATCTGTGAAATGTCTATGTGGTATTATCCTTGCATAATCCTGGCATACTTGTAACTGAAATCCTTCACCAAATGGTAATTTACTACCAGTAGTTTATAAGCAGATGTGATTTTCCAGAATCTGTTATTTTAACAGAAGTCTGGTCTGTCCTGTACTTCTATGTATGAAGTTTGAACAATTTCAGTAATATTATTTTAAAAGAACTTTCAAGTTCTATTACTTTGAGTTTTCCATCATTCTGTGTCTCATAACTATTGCCATTGACTAATATGAAAAGGTGATTACGCATATATCAAGGGTATTAAACAATTTCCTTCTCCTTTGTTCCAACATAACTGCATATAATATATAACCTCTATTATTACTAAATGTATGTTTCATGGTTGTGAGAATGTTAATATATCTCATTCTAAAATCTACTGGTTCAAGTTGTCTGATGGCTCAGCACTGCTAGTATGATTTAAAAAAAAAAAAAAAAAAAACACCACTTGTGCTGTCACACCTAGGATAAATTACAGTTTGTGAGCCAAGAAGCAGCTCTGTCATGCAACAAAAGATTCTAATACAACACACCTGAAAAAGCTCAGCAGCTTTGAAAGTGTGTCTTTTAGGCAGAAAAGGCAGCTAAAGGGCTAAATTGGACTAACAATGAAAAAACTTTGATAAGGGACCTTGGAGTTTTCAATGCATGGCTTCTTTTTTCCACCTTCCTAGCTTCTCTGGTAAGTACTTTTTAATAGGATTCTTGATTCTACTTGAGGCAAGATGAAAATAACAGAAGACCAATTTATGCAGATATATAAAAGGAAAGGAAGCCTTCAGAACAAGGAAATTAAACCACTGCAATTCTTAGTGTTTGTGGAAAAAAATCCCACAAAAACAATGGATAATGGGGACTGAAACTCCTAAGATATTCCAAAACACATTTGCAGCAACAGTGCAAAATAGTGATAAGTGATGTAAACAGTAGTAAGAAATTACATTGGATCTCAGCATGTTTTCTAAGATATATATAAATATATATAATTAGTTAATCTAACACTGTTGCAGACTAAACACTTTATAGTCTGTTATGCCTGCTGAAGAAGTTCTGAATTCCAGCATGGAGTTCTCTCAGATCTATTTAAAGTCAGGTTCAGACTACCCATGTGCTATATTCATATCCTTTATTTCCCCTTATCTATTTCCTTCTAAACTCCAGACAAGAATTGTAAAAAAATGAGTTTATGCAATATTAATAGTTAATACTCACTTGATAAGCATGCAAAAGCTTTATTCTCAGTAGGCACATGCAGAGAGAGCACATGTATATTCCACATCTATACATATATACTCACACACATAATTGGCCACACATTCCGTGGAATGGTTTGGGTTGGAAAGGACCTTAAAAGTATCTACTTCCAACAGCCCTGTGCTGGCCACTTGCAAGGCAATGGTGTGGTCCCATCCTGCCCATGCCTGCACCAGCTGCTGTTGGTAAGGGCTGCTGGGGGAAAAGGATGGGGCAGGAGAGTGCTCCCCTCACCCCTGTGAGGTGACAGGGTAGCCAGAGCCACAAGAAGGAGTGGCATCCTCTGCCAGCCTGTGCCACAGCTGGGAGGATGATCTCAGTACTGACCTCTCACAGAATCACAGAATATTCTGACTTGGAAGGGACTCACAAGGATCATCAAGTCCTGCCTTGGCAAGACAGCCCCAAGAATCTCACCACATGCATGAGAGCATTGTCCAAACTCATCCTGAACTTTGTCGGGCTTGGTGCTGTGACCACTTCCATGGGGGGCTCATTCCAGTGCCCAACAACCTTCTGAGTAGAGACTCTTTTTCTAATATCCAACCTAAATCTCCCCTGTCCTGTCACTGGTCACCATAGAGAGATCAGTGTCTGTCCCTCCTCTACCCCTCACAAGGAATTTGTACCTGCAGTGAGGTCTCCCTTCAGTCTTTTCCAGGCTGAACAGACCAGGTGACCTCAGCCACTCCTCACACGGCTTCCCCTCGAGGCCCTTCACCATCCTCATTGCCCTCCTTTGGACAATAATAGTTTACTGTCTTTTTATATTGAGGAGCCCAGCACTGTACACATGACTCAGGGTGAGGCTGCCCCAGTGCAGAGCAGAGCAGGACAATCCCCTCCCTTTCCCAGCTGCTGATGCTGTGCTTGATGCACCCCAGGACAGGGTTGGCCCTCCTGGGTGCCAGGGCTCTGCTGACTCAGATTAAATCATCAACCAGGATCCAGGTCCTTTTTTGTGTCACTGCTTTCCAGCATCTCATTCTCCACTCTGTACACACAAATAGGATTTCTGTGTCCAAGGTGCAGAACCCCAACCTCCCAGCTCACTTCTCTTCACTAGAAATTAGAGGAAGAAGTTAAAGGAAAAAGAAAACAGTTCCCATATCTTACAGTGACAAAAATATTTGGAAGTTTTGTGACAATATCAGGAGTCAGAATCAGGACTCTCTAGAAGAATTTCACACTGTTTCCATGGAAAGAAAATGTTGTCTTGAAATGGGCTCTTTCACCCAGTGTGCAAGGGGATGATCCATAGTCAGAGTGGAGGCTATGTCTGGTTTCCTTCATATGGTAAAAGAAGTTTCTTTCTTCTATTCTATAGTTGCTGCAATTACTGAGACATTAAATATAATTTTTTCCATTTGGGAGAAGTACATCAACATTAGGATATATTGAGGTCATGTATCAGAGATAACATTGCAATTTCTCTCTTCATTGCCTAACAAGAAAAAAAGACAAATTAGGAGTCACAGTGTGATTGCAAGCAAGAGAACCCTGTTTGCTTCTTCATCATAAGGATTGACAGTCTGTTGATACAAACAACTATTAGTAATGTTTAGCCAATACATGTGCTATCACATCTTTCTAGATCCTTAGCTTCAAACAAATCCTTAGGCACCCAAAATACAGAGTAGGCTAGAGAGAGTGGAGGAATCTCTATTATGGGACTTTGGATCTTTACCAATGACAGTTTCAATAATGGGAAAAGAAGCAGTTCCTGAGGAGCCATAACTAAAAGCTGGAACTCTTCTTTTCTGCACTCTGATTAAGTACTTGTTAAAGTGTCTCTCTTCATAAAGCAGAGGTTGCTCCTGACCAACTCATGTGGGTACTCTGAAGAGGAGATTTTTTTTTTGTAAAGGTAGAAGTGGAAAACACACCAAAAAATCAAGTCCAGTCATAAAAGCTCAAAAGCACTGAGATAGCATTAACAGGTCACTTTTTATACTAAACCACATCATTATGCTAGATGAGAGAAGGGTGGGTACATTTTTCAGGAATGGCTGCACAATCAGAACAGAGTCTGTTCTAACTCTTTATCAGCTGTGGAAGAAGAGATTGAGATGACCAGGGCCAAAGAGGACAGGCTTGCTCATTTTTTTAAGGCAGACTCAGAGGCATAAAGAATTTTATCAATTCTCAGGCACATGCATCTGAAAGACAAATGGATTCAAGGGCCTTGAAGCTGAAGATTGAATATCCAACCTATCTTAATGAACTCAATACTGGCAATGCCCAACCGGGACCACAGGTGCCTGTGGAAGATTTCTGCCTAGTTCTGACAACACAGAAATCCTCTCTTAGAGACAAAGATTAGAGAATTTGACTCATTAGCAAACTGTCATAGGCAGAAAACTCCCCATTTGTCAAATAAAAGATGCTTGGGCTATGCTAGTTAAAAAGAAAGTCTGGTATGACTAGAAAAAAGTCTCAAGCTCTTGTTATGCTTCATACTTAATTTCTTTTCAAGAATGGAATGACTACTATACAAGCATTACCATGTGTGCCTGCCTGCAAGGGGAGAAAGAGAAAGCGACACACAGAGAAATGCACTGTCTGTTCACAGCCTCCCAACCCTGAAAGACTTCTGGAGAAGACCACTGACAGACTGAGGTTAACTGGTTTGAGAGGCCTGACAGGGTGGACCCATTGTCTTCAAGCCTTTTCCTGCTGAAACTGGCAACAGTTATGCTACATATAACAATGGTTTTGCAATACAGATAAATGTCTCCCAGACTGAAATGAAACCCTTGTTAAACAGGCAACGGAGCTGTAATGCCAAGTGTGATGTTCACAGTGCACACATACATATACATAACGTGCACACACATGTATAATAGCATGTGACAGAAAGGGCTACAAGACAAAAAAATTACCTTCACTAATTCAGTTTTGTCATCATCTTCCCGATGTTGGTAAATGCACTGGCTAAGAAGTGCATAAAGTCTTTCCATGCGAGATATACTGACATTCTCAGTTGCCACAATGACCAAATCTAGCACTTGCTGAAGCAAAAAAAGGGAGACTACAATTCAGAATTGCACAAATTACATCCTGTTTTCTTATATTGTTAAATAGAAGTGGCACTTCAGAAAACTGATTAAAAATCTCAAAAGATTTAATTAGAGGAAGCAAATAAGTATTGCACACATCAGAGAAAAGGCTTACATTTCAGACAGTATTTTCTTACTCATCACTATATGACATCAGTGATCATAACTGCCAATCAACTGCTTCTAGAACAGCAGGGAATGACACAGTCCACTTTGTCATAGAGTAGCTGCCTCAGGGAAGTCATGCTTGCATTTCATTAGAAATAAAATATAGGGCCTTGGAAAATGTGCTTTCAGAAAAAATCCTACAGATCTTCCAAACAGAGCTGTGCCAGATGGAAACAGAGGCATCCTTAGGTGCTCACCTCTACTTATTAGCTGAATCAGTACTGTGACTAACATCAGTCAGCTCCCACCTTTCTACTCAAGGGTGGATGAACTACCAGAGCAGTCTGTAGGCAATTAGCAATCTCTCACACAGTTCCTTGTGTACCAAAGCTGTGATTGTGGTCATCTGGGGAAAGCAACACTAACAAGCTAGCAGCAGCACTGCTGGGGCTGTTCAGTAGCTATGTGTTGTGGGAGGCTGTACAGATGTAGCTGAAGAGAGTAGCCAGACCAAACAAAAGCATTACTGCCTCACAACTGCTTTCCATCAGACTCAGCCTCCCTTAGATCAGCTACCACAATATTTGAATTCTATACCTAATATCAAGCAAATAAGCAAATATACATACAAAAGAAACCACCAAGAAAACAAACAAAATCAACTAAACAGAAAGCCCATACAAAACCAAGCAGCTCCATTTTGGAGGGGCTCTCTGGTACAGTGAGTTCCAGTGACACCCATGTTAAGGAAACAAGTCTTCTAAACAATGTGTTTCATGACTGGAGCTCTCTCCTCACAGCTGAAACACATATGAGCAGAACCATCTGTAAGGGCTCCACCCTACCACTTCCACAGTCAGTAGGCAATAACTTCAGATTACATGCCATTGTCATCTTGATTTTAGAAAAACCCCTGTAAGCTTCTTTAAATATACAAGCAGACATGAACAACACAACACCCTGAAATTTGCTTCCTTAGAAAGCCATCTTGGAAAGTCAAATTAACTTCTACAGTTCAGATCAATACTTAAAAATGTGAGAGAAATTGTGCTGGTGAGCCATTTTGCCAAAGGGGATTCTCCTCACACAAGGGAAACAACCAAGTAATACTCCCTTTCTCACCATGGCAGGTAAACAACAGCTTCCTCTGCTTTGACCAACCTCCAGGACTTCAGCCTAGGAATTTCCTGAATTTTTCTTGTGGCTATATCCCCTGAAGGGCAGGTCATTCTTCTACCCTCTCCACTTCATGCAAAGGAAAGTCTTTTTTCCTCCTGCAGCTAGGCCCATGTTTGATCCTTTCCCCAACTATACCCTGGGATAACAACTTCTGTCCTACAGGGGACTGGAAAAAACATGTAACACTGTAATTGCATGGATGCAAAATTCTAGCACTGAATTTTGAAAGCATTTCAGAAAAACAAATATTAGTATTTTACCCAGGATGATCTTTTGGCCAACCTTATAATTTCAGGTTTAAAGTCATCACTGCTAAATAATTAATGAAAACATCCAAACAGCAATCCAAAATACCCATGTTCCCCAGACCAAGATAAAAACTGCTAGCCAACAGCAGTAGCAGGTTGTCAGTGAGCTATCTTAAAATTTAACAAGCCCTTTTACATTGAAAATTAAAAAGAGAACAGTCTCCTAAAATTCAGTTTACCAAAAGCCTGAGCAGCCATCCACACCAGCTCTGGAAACAACAGTATTACAGACTGAATTATTTCACAAGCTATATATCCCTCTCATGAATTGTTAGAATTGGCATTGGTTAGCAAGTGACTTAATTGACAACCATACAGGTAGCAAGAAAACATCCAACTTCAGTATTAACAAAATTGAAATTAAGACTTACTGTGAGCTCAGAGTAATCCACAGACCCTCCCTGTGTGTGAATTGTCTTTGTTTTCCCGTTCCCGTCACATACTCGTGGTTGCTCATCCACCTGAGAATGTCCCACACAAGCTGTATGATGTACATGTGAATCTGGAATTACACACAATTTTTAAATCGGGACTTCTCTTTATCTGGAATACAGTATAGTAAATACAGTGAAGTATCCTGTACCTGGAAAACAGTATCCCTCTGCAATAACAGACAAAACTGTTACCTTTTTTTTTTTTAACCAAGAAATGCTTGACTTCCATCTTTGTAATGCTGCTCCATAAAACCTAGGAACTCAGACATGAAAAAAAGCACTAGGGAAAAAAGGCAGGG
>WEIU01015197.1:1962-26611 GCA_013389925.1 Aegithalos caudatus
GAGTTTTCATTACAGAACACAATATCATATGTCAAGGAGTATCCCTTTGTTCAGTTATGGCAAGCTGTCCAGGTTACATTCCTTCCAAAATTCTCATCCCCTGCCTACTTACTTTTGGGCTGGGAACGGAGAAAAAGTAAGTGTCTTGATGTTGTGCAAGAATAACTCAACAAAACACAAAACAAATTATTCTATCAACACCAATTTAGCCACAAATTCAAAGCACAGCAATGTATAGGCTTCTATGAGGAGAGGTGTCTTTAAGCCAATCCCAGTACATTTACTAAATTAAGCCATATAAGAACAAGTGTAGACTATATGCTCATCCACAAAGGGAAATCTTACGTATAGCAATAAGAAGAAAAAAAAAAAATTAACAAGAAGACACATTCAAAATTTCCATTTGCAGTTTAATTTTATCTAATGCATCATCTTGCAGAAAAAAAAATCTTTATTTCTTGGGTTTTGCAGGTAAATATTTTTCAGGAACAAATTATACCATACTGAATAAATGCCATGCTCTTTTAAATGTTATGGAAATTTCTTAAAACCACACAAGGAAAAAATATATACAGCTTTAATAAATGTATAAACTATGTTCTGGTTACAGAAATAGAAATAAATGCTTCATTACACAAATAACCTTAAACTTGGACCACGATGGATACTGTAATTAATTAAACAGTATGTTGAAGTAATATATTGCACTGGAAATGGAAACATTCAGATGAAAAGGTTGGAAATGGATTGGGTAATAGGTAATGTAGTCCACCTTTTGAAAGCACGATAATTAAAAGGAATCATTCAGACAGATGAGGTTGTTGTGCAGACTTTAGCATTTATATACAGATCAGTATAATTTTTAGATGGGTTTTTGTTTTGATTTGTTTCTGTGACTTGAATGGTATTACTCAAGCAAGCATGCATCTGCATTTTTTACAGAAAAACTCCTTAAAATTTGCCAAGTACCTTGTTACACCTTAATGCTCTAAAATTTACAGGAAAAAGTTTGTGGTTCACCTACTGAGAACATATTTGGGTTCTTTTTTGTTCCTTCTCAGGGCATTGAAGTACCTTAAGCCCCTTTTAAAAAATTCACCAAGTGTGGAAATACAGAGGGTAAAGGAAGGACTTGACAATCATATGGAAGAAATAGAGTCAACCTAAATGAACAGCAATAATGGAAGTAAAAAAAGTATTTACTCCTATAGGAAAAAGAATTAAAGGCCATATAGGTGAAATGGTGATGATATGTTTTAGAGAGAGGAAAAAGAGAAGGATTGAATAAAATAATACTTTTGCCAGTGCAATGTTATTACAAAAAAGAGGTCTTATATTTGCCAAGGAAAAACAACAAAGTTATAAGTAGGCTGATTGTGTTACAAAAATTATTTTTGGAAAGTGTTATTAGTTCCTAAAATGTCAGTAATAGAATTTGAAATCCTTATAGAAAATACTATTTAAATGACAACAGACCATCATACCTCTGTAGTTTGGGGGAATTATATTTTTTTAAGTGCAATATATTTTACAATGAATGAAAGGAATATTATTAGTAGGTCAGCAATAATTATACAAAGTACTGTTTTCTTAAAATATGTGTATGATAAGCTGAAGTATCCTAATATCATTTGGCAGATACATGAAAATATTGGTGTTATGTATTCTTCCTTGTATTAAAAGAAATTAATTGGTAGATAGCTACATACATACATACATACATACATATATATATATATGTATGTCTATTGCTGAAAAAAAAAAGATAATTCTTAAAGGACTAGTTATACTGGTATTGACTTCAGTTCTTTAGTTGAACTGACAATATGAGTTGACTTACATCAAGATAAAAGTAATACCAACATGAAAAAAGAGATTAATTTCAAGGTACTGGTCTGTATCACCTTACTTTTGTTCAATGACATCTGAAAGCGGTTTCTAAGATGAAGTTAGACAATGACAATATATGGCAAGACAAGCAGCTAAATGTTCTCACGCTTCTGGTCCCCTGCTAGTCATCAGCCATTGAAGATATTGATTACAAAAGAGAATGAAGCATATTGCTAGGAAACCTGACAGCAGCATTTGAACACATCATTCAGTACTGAATAACATAGAGCTGCTTGTCAAAGCAGAAAATGTTTCTGTCCACAAGGTCTTGACAATTATTATCTTTTTCATGATTTTTAAGAACAGTGAATATCTTAACGCTCTGTCAGAAATACTTTGGTGATACAAAACATGTTTAAGGATGCCAGATGTTTCTGACCTCAGCAGCTTTCAGAGAACACTAAGCAGCTTTCAGATAACATTAAGGATTGATTAAAGAACATTTTCAGACTTCATTATAGCATATTAATTTGTCTTTTGTAAGCCAACATAAAGAAAACTAGTTAGAAATGGCCTTATTTAATGTCCAGTGGGTGTTTAATCCAATTAATGTTAGTCCCTGTCCTTTCCATAATGAAATGAGCTTTGCTTTCAATATAAGCAATAGCTTATTACTTCAGAAGGTTTTTAAATATCAGTTTCTTAATTGCCATTTACTCTTGCTATTATTCTATTATCAGGAGATTTAAATAAAACAAACTGCTCTTTGCATTGTTTCACTCTCAGGCAAAAAAAGAAAATATTCAAGACACAGAATGTGGCACTCAGAGCATTGTAGAACTACTTGACCCTGCTTATCATCTTAGCATTATTTCAGATACCATTAAATCAGGGTAAGGTTAGCAGGTTAACGATGCATCACCATTTCTTCAGGTTTCAGTGAACAGAAAAATACTGTCCAACATCTAATGGAAAACTTTCTTTCTATATCCAAAACATATGAAATCTATGATCACTTTGACCATTGACTTATTCACTGAGTTAAAAACAAAAGGTGAAACTAACCTCTTAGCATCCTGATGTTTTTTCTAACCCTTCTCTTTTTAAAGGAGAGAAAAGAAGTTTATTTCTACTATGTGACAATTTTTTTAAAAATAGTCTGGCATCAAAGATGTTCTCATTAAACTCCTTAAGCAGGAAAGTTTTCCACACTTTCTGCTTTACAAAAAAAAAGATGAAGCAAAAGAGAAAATGTTATTTGTTGAACACTCTTTTTGGGTTTTTGTGATGAATATTTGTCCACCCAGAAAAAAAGAAAAATGATAAAAAAGTAGCTAATTGCTTGAGAAATAGACATTGTGTTTTCCTCTCTATAATATAGTTCAAAAATTAAGTAATGGACATAAAGGAAAAAACAAACAAGAAAAAATTAAAATATAAGAGTTTTAGGAACCCAGCAAAACTTCAAGTAATAGAATTGTTAAATAAATTAACACAGTAATTATGCAAGGTGTTTACCTCAAATTGGTAGCTTGTTTCATTAGATCAGAATAGTCAATGACAACTTCACAATGTAGTAGTCAGTCATCAATCTATTGATCAATCACATCAATGCCACAAAAGTTATTCCTTTTCCTCCCCTTTCACTCAACATGCAACCAGAGCATGTCCCAGAGAAAAGCAGGTGAAAAACAATACCAAAGACAATCTAGTATGTAGGTGGCTTATTCCTAATAATATAGACATTTAATTATCTGTGAAAATGAAGAATCTAGTACTTACTGTAAAATTTGTATTTTTAGCGAGTCACACATGATATGTACCTTGGAGAAATTAATTCAGATATATAAGTTCAAAATACTTTCTGACATTGTTATAGCAAGCCTGTATTTGCTTTCTTGAAGAAATTTGTGGAAAGGATCTACAATGGTGTCTCTTCAGAATAAAAGATATACTGAAAAGGCAGTGTTATACCTAATAATAAAGTATTGCCTCTATAATCTCAAAGAGATAAGTACAAAAAAACCCCCAATGATACTTAACTACTTTGCCTACCAAAATTTCAAATACATAACAAGCTTTACTGTTTCAAATTTTTTTTTTCTAAAGATAGCTAGTAGTTAGGAAGTCATAAAACATACCTATCTTATATTTATTATATAATTTGTTCTTTTCGTTGTAAAATTAATGTAAAATCTCTACTGGAGTTACGTTATTTAAGTTATCTAAACATTGGGCACAAAGATAATAAAAACTCTTCGTGCAGTTTATTTAGCTTCAGGAAAAAAAACTAAAACAATACAGAAGTGTTCTGTTCAAAAGCTAAAATTAACTTCTTTAAAATTTTTTTTTTTTTTTTTCCCCGAAGCTAACAGAAATATTAACCTTATTTAAAGTTCAAAAAGTCTTTGGAACTACAAAATGGACAATGTGCTCCTGAAATTTTTATAATAAAAATCATGTGGTTTACATCATGAGAGTTTTACTTAACATTGTTATAAATAGTAAGGGTGATTATAAAAGCAGAGTAGACATTGACAGATTCCTCACATGCCATGTTTTTGTCTTCTGATGTATCACTATTGTAAGAAAAACAATAGTATAGGTTGTCTGCCAAGATGAATTAGTATGTAAAAAGCCAATTTAATAAAAACACCTAGTGGTTCGGGAATTATATCAAAGGAATTTATTCTACTTAAAAGTAAATTAATGAATAACACCTATTGGAGGCAATGAAATCCTTTATTAACTTTAATGTTGTGAGTGCAAATTACCCATTGAAAAACAAGTCACTTTGAAACAGTAAGACTTGCTACAAATTTGATGTTTTGATAGGAAAAATAGTTAGATACCATAGATAGATTATTTTAGTAATCATATTAATGGTTCAAGGCAGAGAAGGTTACTGTTTAATTATATATCTGGATCTTTTCCGGTTACTGAAGACTACAAATTGTAGATCAATAAAAACAATGTCTTCTAAGAAAACAGCAATGACACTAGAAACGTTCATTTTAACATGACAGGATTTTGTATGTTGTGTATATCATTGGTGTCTATTAATTCACCATCATCATATTATTAGTGCTTTTGTCTAAATATGTACCGGGGTTTTAAAATTATTAATTCATAACAAAAAAGGTATAATCCAAGGGTGCAGAGCAAATCATGATTTAATCATTTAAATCAAACACCTCCATAAATGGAAACTTCTGAAGAACCTAACGTCTATGTGAGCTGGTGTCTTCCCAACCATGAATATTATATGCTGGGCTGCAATTAGATTTCACATGATAGCAAAGTCCAAAAGGTTTTAATATTTACCCACTAAATCATAAAACAAACTCATTGAGTACATGACAACCCTTTCCCCAAATATTTTCTGTGTTTCTGGGATCCATAATATCCATGGAAGGATCATTTTAGGCATATTAGTGCTTTCATTAGAAGCACTTTTTCTGGCTGCTTTAGATTTAAATCAGCAAGGCCTGTTGGACCTTTACATGGGTTCTTCTTTATCTGGTTACAGAAGCAGACAAAAACTCACACAGAGAGTACTCATGGCAGCTCTCTGTGCTCAGAGAAGTGTTAATATACCTACATCTTGATACCCCAAAGATGTGACCATGTTGTCCTATCCATGAACAAGCACTGAAGTCCTTCAGTGATACAGAAAGGAGAACATACTGCATGTATTTAACTTGCAGTGCAAAGTTTTGAGGGCTGGGGGGACGTGGGCTACATGGGTGGCTTCTGTGAGAAGCCGCCCATGTCTTACAGAGCCAATGCCAGTTGACTCCAAGATGGGCATGCCACTGGCCAAGGCTGAACCCATCAGGCTTCTGGGATAACAGATTCAGAAGAGGGAAAAAGTTACTGCTCATGATCAAATTGCAGCTGAAGAGAGGAGGGTGAAGATGTGAGAGAAGCTGCTCTGCAAACACTAAGGTCAGGAAAGGAGAGGGAGGCAGTGTTCCAGGTGCTGAAGAAGGGATTCCTCTGCAGCCCCTCGTGCAGACCATAAAATCACAGAATCACAGAATCATTAGGTTGGAAGAGACCTTCAAGATCACTGAGTCCAACCCAGCCCCAACACCTCAACTAAACCATGGCACCGAGTCCCACATCCAGTTTTTCTTTAAACACATCCAGGGATGGTGATTCCACCACCTCCCCAGAGAGTCCATTCCAGTACTTTATCACTCTTTCCGTGAAAAACTTTTTCCTAATATCCAGCCTATATTTCCCTTGGTGTAGATTTAGACTGTGTCCTGTCGTTCTGTCAGTTGCTGCCTGGAGAAAGAGACCAACCCACACCTGGCCACAGCCACCCTTCAGGAAGTTGTAGAGGGTGATATGGTCCCCCCTGAGTCTCCTTTTCTCCAGGCTGAACAGCTCCAGCTCCCTCAGTCATTCCTCATAGGGTTTGTGCTCCCAGCCCCTCACCAGCCTCGTTGCCTCCTCTGGACACACTCAAGCGTCTCCATGTCCTTCCCAAACTGAGGGCCCAGAACTGGACACAGCACTCACAGTGTGTCCTCACCAGTGCCAAGTACAAGGGAAGAATGACCTCCCTGCTCCTGTTGGCCACACTGTTCCTGACACAGGCCAGGATGCCATTGGCCTTCTTGGCCACCAGGGCACACTGATGGCTCATGTTCAGCTGCTGTCACCAGAACCCCCCAGATCCCTTTCTGCCTGGGCACTGTCCAGCCACACCATCCCCAGCCTGTAACATTGTAGGGGGTTGTTGTGGTCAAAATGCAGAACTTGGCACTTGGACTTATTAAACTTCACCCTATTGGACTCTGCCTATTCTAGGTCTCTTTGCAGAGCCCTCCTACCTTCCAACAGATTGACATATGCCAAGCTAAAACAGTTATGGTATTGCAGCCCATGAAAGTCCACAGTAGAACAGAGGTTCACCTGCAGCGACCCACACGAGAGCATGTGCATACCCAAATGAGGCTGTGATCCTTGGGGAAGACCATGCTATGACAGGCTCCAGGTAGGACCTGTGGACCCTTGGAGAGAGGAGCCCATTCTGGAGCAGGTCTGCTGGCAGGATTTGTGATCTCCCACAGGAGGCCAACACTGAAGAAGCCTGTTCCTGAAGGACTAGATCCCATGGAATGGAACCGGACCAGAGAATTTTGTGAAGGAATGCCATTGAAAAAGCTCATGAAACTTCCCTCCTAAATGAGGAGCAGAGGAAAAGTATGAGGAGTCCTCCTCCTGAGGAGAAAGGAGAGGCATAAAAAACATGCAATGGACTGACTGCAGACCTCATTTCCCATCCCTCTGGTCTGCTCAGGGTAGGAAGAGAAATTGAGAGTAATGTAAAGCCCAGAAAAAGAGAGGGGTGGGTTGAAGGTGATTTTTAAGATTTGGTTTTAGTTATTGTTACCCTATTCTGATTTGATAGGTAATGAACTAATTTCCCCAAGTCAAGTCTGTTTTCCTTCTGATGGCAATTGCTGAGTGATTTCTCCCAGTCCCTACTTCTGCCCATGAGACTTTCTTTGTATTTTCTCTCCCTTGTCCAGCTGAGAAGTGGAGTGACAGAGCATTTTTGGTGAGCACCCTAGTGTCCAGCCAGGATCAGCCTACATCACTGCAATAGATAAGCAGATTTACAACACTGTGTACAACTATATCTATTGATAAGTTACAGAAGACATTTCTGACCTGTTCTAATCATCTTCCAAATAATGCAGTGAAACCAAGTTTATTTTGCTATACATCTAGCTAAACCCTTGTGCTGTTTGAGCTAATTAAGTTCTCTGTGTTCTCTTTTATGAGAGCATTGTACCATTGTTTTTCCATGATTACATTTTTTCACATCTAGGACATTATTTGCTTTTTAATCACAATTAATTACTATTAACTCAATAGCTTTAGAGGCTTTGATAATTTATTTTTCTTCAAGAGTACACCCTGAGTCCCAAAAAAGGCTGTAGAGCTTATCTGCCATAAAATTAACGACATTTGAAATCAACAAATTTTCAAGTTCATTGAACTGATATAATCAGGCTATGTTTCATGGAAAGCACTTTCACACCACTGAAAAAAAAAAAAAAAGGTCAGTATTGATTTTAAAAGGTTTTGTGCTGCCTTCTACATCATGAAACTATGAGATTACACTGTGAACAAATGAATATAAATGCAGACATCTCTGTTACCGTCAGGGATATAACATCACTGGTTTACTAGATGATTAGATATAAGATATAATTGTCTCTAATCTTGTGAAATATTTGAAGTGGAAGATTGTTACTTTTCACAGAAGCCTTTGGCAAGAAGCAGTGATAAAAGTCAAGTCTCCATTTATCTTGTGTTAACAGTGGCAAACTGTCCTTTTCATTTCAAGGAGTAAATTCACTGGAATTAATTTCTTAGAAGTGTTACTGTCTTTTATTCTGGATTTCTTAATACTAGATCACTAGATTCAATGCTGTGTTAGAGATGAAGAATCAAGTATATTGCAGTCTTACACTTTGGTATCTAAGTGTGTCTGCATGTAGGTATGTCCTTATTTCAGAATAAGAGTTGTGGAATATATTACACATCGGATGGTGGCTCAGATTCACTGCAGTTGCCCCCAACAATGAGTATGATGACAGAATGCATTGACAATTCACTTTTAGTAGTTCTGTCATTTTCGTGCATTTGCCTTCCAGGAAAATTTATCCAAGTATAAAAGCACGTAATTTTAAAGGTGCTAATTCCTGAGATATTCCACTCTTCAAGATTTCCCCCATCTATAAAGTGTTCTTCCACCCTTTACAATAATATGTGTTTTCCCTGCAGAAAAATCAAATAATTTTCAATTGTTATGGGGTCTGTGAAAGAATTCTAGAATGCTGGTAGGGGTGGACTACACTGTCCATAAAGATCTTGTGAAATGAGAGTGTAATATTATGGGAAACAGAATGAGTGAGAGATTGTGATAATCTAGATTTACTCACTTAACAAGATTTTATTCAGAGAAAAGTTGTGTACACATGATCAAGTGTAGGTTTAAGTTTTGTACTTTGAGAGAAGTATTACTGGAATTCTATGTAGAATTATTGTGATAGGCATTAGGCATGATTTGTTGCAAGGCATTCTTCCTTCAACCCCAATGGGCACCTTGAAAGCTCATGTTATCATGTGAAGTAATAAAGAAAATGCATTGCTATGTTGCATGGCTCAGCTTGCCGTGACAATCAAGACCATGACATATTTGTCTTAAAAAAATTTCACACAACAGGAAAGCATTTTGTTTTCTTCTCATTTTTAAGCTCAGTTATCCATAAACTTGCACTCACTCTATAAATAGACAAACTGAAGCTCTAACCTACTTATTTGTTTGAAGAGGTAACAGCTTTTAGTGAAAATAGCTAACATTGGATTGTCAGGGTTTGATGTAATTTTGATAAATATGACAGGTGGAGAAACCAGCACAAGGTAGAAAATGAAAAAAATAGCAGTCAACCATTATTATATTTTTTACGTAGAAAGCTAGTGTGCTTTGAACTTTTAAATCTCAATATTTATCTATACTACTGGAAAATCATGTTATTATTCTATGTGTCAATTAATACTGCATAGTAAATATTAACTGAATTGGTGGAGAAAGACTCATACTCAAGGACATTCCACAGTATCAATTCATTGTAGTTTCTTTGGAAACAGAGACGAAAATCATGAAGATTAGATAAATTTTTGAAGGATGAAATATGACTTTTTGATTAATTTTAACTTTTTAGGCAAGCAATAGTGTTCAAAGACTGTGTTTAGGGCAAATGGAACTCTGTAAAGATAAATTGTTCTCATTTTTTCCTTGACGTTCTCAGGGTAGATATTTGACACTATATAATGAGGTCTGTATGCAGTCCAGGTATTAGAACCACTGGACCTTTTTAGACCTAAAAGAAAAAGAAGCCCTGAGGCTCCCACTTCTAATCTTAACAGGAATTCCAGTTAATAGAGGTAAGAGAAAAATACAGTTCCAAAAGAAACAGATCCTTCTCTTCTGAGGTGACACAACTGAGCAATCAGAATCAACACTTGAATGAAATTCCTCTAGGCAAAAAGACAAAACTAAGGTTTCTCAATTACGCTTCTGCAAAGGCCATCCAGTGGAAATGGATTACAAAATAATACAAAGTGAACGTGCTAACTGGAAATATTTCATCTTTCTCTGTATGGGCCAATGTCAGTGTTTAGATCTAACAGTAATTTACCTAAAAATAAGATATTTTTTTCTTATTTTTGTACAATATGTTCCCTTGGATGCTAACTTACTGTAGTGAAGGAGAAATCCTTGATTCAAATTGTGTTTCTATTTATATCAATAATTCAAAACCTCTTAATAACTAAAAATCAAATGCTTTTCCATTGGATTTAGAAAAAAAAAGCCATTTCACACTTTAAGAATGAAGATAGAATCATCTTCCTCCCAGAGGCGTCTTTTTCAAATTACAAATACATGAAACAGGAACAAGGACATGAAGTGGGAGATTTGGCTGATCATGTTTACCTGTGCAAATTTAGTGATTAATAATAGTGCTTTGACTTTATTACTTTTGTTCTCTCAAATGAAATTAGACTCACAGCATAAAGAAAGCAGCAGTGTCTTTTAACTTCAGCACAAATTGTTTGCAGACATTGTTCATAAAATAACCAGAGAGAATAAAACCAAATTTAGATGAAGAACAGATGCATTAAGAGAAGCTTTGAATTTCTCTAAATTTTGCTGAAACATCTGCATAAGCCTAAGAAGAAATAGATCCCTCCTGCTCCTGTGCAGGCTACTTGGCACAGCAGAAAACCCTCTGAGCTCCTCAGCCTTGAGCTGCAGTCCCTAATGAGTGGCAGTGTGATGCCTCTGCAAAAGCCAGAGCAGCATGAATTTTGAACTAGCTGAGCCAGTGTCTGAGCTTATTTGATCTCTGAGATTGCTGTGAGAACAACCAGCAAAGCCTGCAGATATCATGGCTACCAGCAGACAGTCAGCAGGTATAATTGGCTGCTGTGAACTGTAGAGGTTTATATGTTAGCTCATGTCAGTACAATACAGAATAAGCTCCAGGACTCTAGCTGTATTAATTAGAGGGTGAAGGAAAACTCTAGCTGCTTCTAGATACATACAGTAGATCCTTCTCCCCCCTTGCAGGTGAAGTAATACATGCTAAAGTATAGACCCTTTTCAACGAATGAAGAAGACTGTATTTAATATGAGAAAGCAAGGCCTAAAACACAATCACCAACATGCTCTGAAAAAAAATTGTCCTTGTCATCTTGGTCTTGTTTTAAAATAAGAAATACTGAAAATGCTCCTTCTAAGTTTTTCTTTTCAGTTCTTCTACATTTTTTTCAGTTTCAAACCATTGCTTGAACTTTACTTCCATCACCCTCAAAAAAAAAAAAAAAAAAAAAAAAAAAAAAAAAAAAAAAATCAAGCAAATCAAGCTCTCTTTTTTTCTCACTTATTTGTTTGGGTTTTTTTGTTCACTTTGGATTTTCTGTTGCAGTGGCATTCATTTATTTTTTTAAGAAATAGAACAAAACTCTTTCCTTACACTGGTATTATGCTTTTGTCTGAGCTTTTTGTTTTCCTTTTACTTCATCCTTTTAGCTTGTTTTTCTTTTTTTTTTCCACAATGTTTATTTGAAGCTATTCTTCACATTTTTGGTATAGATAAATTCCTTCCGATTAAAGAGCAAATATAAACCAAGCAGGACTTTTTCTTAGTATATAATATGCTCTAGCTACATAGAGTTCACTAGTAGTAGTATTTTTAAAAATAGAAGTTGTATTCGGGTGTGAAAGTGTCTACTGGTTAAAAGTCTTAATTAGCATTTAAGAACATGTGAAAATTTTCTAGACTGCAAGTAAAAAGTATGTTTATAAATGTAAGTCAAAGCCTAAACAGTGATATGGTTATATTAAAGCTCTTGGAAACTTCAACGGCCAGAATTTTTATATGAAACCATTAATTTTTAAGCTGGATGTTAAAAAAAAAAAAATTAATGTGGTTGCCATTAATTGCTTAGGTTTTCTTAATTCTAAATTTGTGACAAGGAGCAATAAGATAAATGTACTTTTATTTTTTCTCATTTATCAAATTAGTGGCAGTATTTTTGCCTAAATAGTCTTAAAATATTCAGTTATCAAATTGCTAATAACAATATTTATGTTTTTTAAAAACTATCTGTATCTACCATTATAAAAATCATTTAATATATACTGATCTTGAATTCTAACGCAATCCTGTCTCTATGAAAAAGTAACCTGAGAATTACTTCCTATTTCTTGAGACAATATAATATAGTATAATATATACTATACTATAGTATACTGTACTACATGATAATATAATAATATAATATGATACAATATAATATAATATAATATGATACAATATAGTATAACATATATAAATATATGAATAACATTTTTGGCACTCATAAAATTTAAAAGCTATAATTAAAACTTATAATCAAAATTAGTCTCAGCATTTTTCTTTTCTTTTGCCTGGAAATCTAATCATTGGGGAAAATGGTGTCCAATTTTTAATACCAATACATCTGGGAAATCAAAATTTCCATTCTGGAAGAAAATGATTTGATTTTTTATTATTTCTATTTGTATAAACTGTAACTCAGAATCTTTCTGCAGAACAAGTTGATAAATTATTTAAAACCTAAATTCCCATTGTTTGAACGTCTTTTTAAGGATAAAAATCAACATTCTTACTGAGTGTTTTTCTGTCTGATAAGAAAAAAAAATATTAAAAAAGAGAAAATATACCATTGATGCCACTTTTTCTTCAGAGAATGGCTCTTAGGAGAAATGTACCCTGAGAACTCTTCACTTATGTGTATTTATACAGGATCCTTTTATATTCTTTTGAAATTGTTGAAGTTTGATCTCTGAAGTCTTACTTTGATTAGCAATCTTTTGGTTTATGGTTCCCTCTGCAATAAAAACTCATAAGAGATTTAAAAAAAAACCCAAACAGGGTTAAGTTCAGAAGGTTAAAAATCCTTTCTACATTTGTCTTATAACCAGGAGCTCAGTTTTATTCCTTGTCACAACTCTGCAGAGTGTTGGTCTGTTTGCACCAGAAGACTTGTTTCTAGCAACCTCCTCCCAAGGGTTTGTCAGTCTCTCATATACAGTGTTTTAAAAGGAGGAAGCTTTCATTTACCGTAAAGCTTTTTATAGTTCAGGATAATTCAAATTTTATTAAAAATACAGTGAACTCAAACACATTAGAATATTGTATTCTAATGGGGACAGTAAGTGTGTTCTGTGGTGTTCTAACACCACTAAATGATATTACAGAGCAACCATTGAACTAAGTTTGGAATCCAGGTGAGCATCTTACCAAGCTGACTGGTGTTGACACACATGAGGGACAGGATGCCATCCAGAGGGACCTGGATGAGTCAAGAATAGTCAATGAAGTTTAATATGACCAAATTTCTGGTGCTCCACCTGGGTCAGGACAGCCCCCATTACCAACCCAAGCTGGGGGATGAACAGTGAACAGTTTGAGAGCAACCCTGCTGAGAAGGACTTGGGGGTGCTGGTCAGTGAGAGGCTGGACATGAGCTGGTGGTGTACTCTTGGACCCCAGAGAGCCAAGTGTCTCCTGAGATGTATCCAAAGCAGTGTGGCCAGCAGGGTGATGTAGGGGGTTCTGCCCCTCTGCTCTGCCCTGATGAGAACCCATTGCAGTGCTGCATCCAGCTCTGGGGGCCCCAGCACAGGAAAGACATGTATGGAAGAACAGACAAGAGATGAAGTGGGGGGCATGGTCGACCTTGTGGATCGAGATATCTTAGCCTTGGTTGGGTACAGGCCATGGTGAAGAATGATCACAGATACAAAAAAAGAACTAGCAAAAGAACTGCATATGTAACTATCAAGGTCTTTAAAACTATGTAATTTTGTAAAGGTGGCCAAATAATGCAAACAAATTGCTTTTGCACCCCCTCTTTTGAAGTCTTTTCTCAGTCATGTGGCAGACACAGGAACAAGTCCAGAGATGGGCACCAAGGTTACTTCCTCTTGTAAGAGGAAAGGTTGAGAGAATTGGTTTTGTTCAACCTGGAAAAGAAAAGGCTTCAAGGTGATATCATCACAGCCTTCCAGTACCTGAAAGGAGACACAAGAAAGAAAGAGGGTGACTTTCTAGAAGACCATGTAGTGACAGAACAAATGGAATGGAATTTAGTTCAAATTCAGGGAATGAATTTGAATGAAAACACAGGCTTAGGTTTAGATTAGATATTAGGAGGAACTATTTCACTGTGAGGGTGGTGAGGCATTGGAACAGGCTGTCCAGAGAAGCTGTGGCTGTCCCATCCCCAGGGGTATTAAGAGCCAGGCTGGAAGGACATGTGAACAACCTATAGAAAGGTGTCCCTGCTCATGGCATGAGGGGTTGGAACTAAATGATCTTTAAGGTATTTTCCAACCTGAATCATTCTTTGATTCTGTGATTTTATGATAAATATACTGCTGTAATGTTTTCAGGCATAATATCCACAGATTATCTGTAAAATATAATTTGGCTCACTGTTTCTCACCAATGGTTATACAACAACTACCACAAGTAGTATGAGGAAAAAAATACCTAAGTTCTCCATTTTACTATTTCTTCTCCATTCTGTATTACTGATTCTAAATATTTTCTTCCTCTATTACATCAGTTTGTTTGATAGTGCAATTAACCTAGAAGTAAAGGTGATCTAAGGCAATTCAGATAGGTGTGACTGAATGCTCAGCTCACTGCATACAAACAGGGTCAAGAAGGGCTTGTGTCTTTGGCCTCCTTTCCTCCTATAGTCCTCTACTACATCAACATACAAATTCATTTTACCTGCAGGCAATTGATTTAGCATTGGTTTACAGTATATGTTTATCTAGAAATGTGGGCAGTGGATATACCAAATGGTACAGCAAAACAACCTACTAAGTCAAATCAACTTGCTCTGGATAATGCTTCCCTGTTTCTGTTATAGTTCTCCTACAGGCTTTGTGTCAATAGATGCAGTGTGGCACAGGAGCCATGCTGGTAGGATGGCTCCTGTGGACTACTCCTGTCCACATCCCGTTCTCCAACAGTATATTTTGCACACATAAACTGCCTGCGCAGTGAAAATGACTATCAGTGAATATTTCTTCTTAGGTATTCTTTTCCTTCTATTTATTTTTTGCTTATGGTCGCTTTTTTTTACTGAGCACTTTTCTAACACGCTTTTCTACTAGCATGGCTTTTCCCTAAAAATAAGTGTTTCTGACCTCTGCATTAGTGTCATGGGGATTAAATAAAATCACTGAAATGTTTAAATTTGTAAATTCTTGCTTAAATGCTCTGGAGTGTGAACATTTTATTAACTAAACCCCTGAGCATATTATTATATTTACTTTCTTCACACACTGTTACTCTGAATTGATGAAAGAGTAATTTTGTATACATTTAATATAAAATAAAAGACCTTTGCCACAACGAATTCATAGTTGAAATTCAACTGACTGTATGGAAAAATACAGGCGATTTTTGTGGTTTTGGTCAGTGACTTTACTGCAGTTAACAGTTGTGCAATGGGAAAATAAACTTGTCTACAAGATACTTTATGATAACACACATCTGTTTTAAATTTCTGACAGTTCTATTCTTACTTCCAGTCTTAGGAGTGTGAATATTTATGATAACAGAAGGACAGAGGAAGGCTCAAAATTGTACTAAAAGAGGGCTAAGACAAAAGCAATATGCAAACAAATCTCCTAAAATCATCTATAATAGGAATTTTTCTGTCTCTATATTCTAATCAAAGAAGAACCAAAACCACCAAAAGTGAAGTAGGTTTAATTTTTTAAGGAAAATTTCTGATTATTTTTGCTCATTGGGAAGTATCTTAAATGAAAGTTATGTTGAAAACTGGAACAGAGTTAGACTTGATTTAATAACATTTAGTCTATATATTTCATCAAAACTTATATGTTTCTTACTAACTTATATTACCTACCCACTTCCACTCCTCCCTATTTTCATACATCATAAAGTAATTCTGGCTCTCCCTGATGCCTATATTTTCCCTGTCTCTTAAATTGAAAAGGAAAGTAGAAATTGTAAGTATGGCTACAGTGCAGCTACAACTCAGTAGAGAAGGATACCATTACAATATACAAGTGCCTATTGTCATTTGAGAAATCTTTCTTTTTTTCAAATCTAATTTGAAGAATTATTGCTAACTCTTAATATCCTTTTTGTTCTCTGGTTTTGTTTACATTTTTTTTTTTAATTCAGCTGGAGATGCAGCACTCTAAATTTGTTATGATTGCTTCAGCTGTAAGTATAATGTCTTTGATTTTAGAGAAAAATAAGTCCAGAAAACCTCAATGTATGAATCCACACCACTTCCTTTACTGAGTTGATCAACTGTCATTTTGGGTTTTAAGCCCCAAGCTTTAGAAAAATCATTTGAACACAATCAACCAATGACTACTCAGTACAAGATTTCTCAGTGTGACTACGTCTTCCATTAAATTTAAAACTACCTCATCTAAAATATTCAGTACTTTCTAAAGTAGGTTTAAAAGTCTTTTAGCTTAATTCTGTGACAGTTTTTGCCTCCTCATTAAGTAATATCTGGAATACAGTCAGTTCTATTATTTGGTTTCTAATTGATAGCTACGAATGCCAAGACTTTAATTATACCATAGTATCACCAGTATTTACTTAACACTTTCACTATTTTCAACAAATAGAAATCTGACCATATCTAAATGATTCCTTTTGACCATATCTAAATGATTCCTTTGACTTTGTGGTGAAATCTCCAGAACTGTAGGAGTTTATATTATCTTATTTTCCTAAACTAGTTTTGATCCAAATGAGTTCTATTGTAGTCCTTTTCTCATATCAGAAATAATGTCAATAATTCTAGTATATGTGGCTATCCCACACTTTTTCTTCCTATGCTATTTGTTTAGCAGCTCACAGTCTCGCTACACTACCATGATTCTGTTATTGACTTTTCCTGGGGTGACTTTTTGATGCTTGTATCCCCAGTTGTCCTGTTTATGTGGTATGTTAAGTTCTGTACCTTTAAGACAACTTTTGAGAGTGAAGGGGGAGAAAAAAGAAGGATGGAGTTTGTTTTGAAAACAGCATTTACTCCTCTGCATTCTTTCTCTGGACTGTGTTTGTTTAAGGCACAGACAGTAGCACAGAGATCTGCTTTGCTCTTAGATCGTTTTAGCTAGCTGAGGCAGAGAAACTCCCTGGAATTTTTTTTTTTTTTTTTTTTTTTTTTTTTCTTCTCCTNAAAACCCAGAGGACCACCAAGAGCTCGCACCTGTGGCCCACCGGGACGTGGACCTCTGGCAGGACTTATAAGAGACTGGGCGAGCTGAGCTACCTATGGCAAGGACTTTCTGAATTTACCTTCTCACTTTAGAGCAACAAGAGGTTTTGTTGTTTCATATTCATTTTTATGCTTGTGGGCATTTTGTTTGTTAAATAAATAGTTTTTTCCACTTTTCTCCAAGGAAGTTCTTTTCCCGGATTGGTTGGAGGAGGGGCCGTTTGGGTTCCCAGAGTGACCCCATTCCGGGTTTTTCTCACAAATTTGCCCTAAACCAGGATGCTACTAAATTTCCACATTTTCTTGCCTCTGCAACTTGGTTTCAATGTCTAACTTCATAGTTATTCTAAAATGAAATCTGAGCTCAAGTGGTAGAGCACACACTCATCACGTGAGATGCAGTGGGATTGATACCTGCATTCTCCGTGGTTATTTTACCCTGAGACTTGCCCAGTCAGTTAAAATGTGATACTAAAAATGCCAGTGTCATGGGTTTGGTCCCTTTATGGGCCATTCACACCAGAGTTGAACTAGCTCATCCTTGTGATTTCCCTTCAATAATGGCTATTTTGTTGGGGTTTTTTTTCATTAAACTATAAAATTTTTGTTAATTAAATTCATCATGTCTGTAAATGTATTCACAAATCAGTGTTGGGTTTCTTTCATTTCTGTCATCCCTGTCTAGAAGCTCTTATGTCTTTTCTGCTCCTTTACTTTTTTTAATGATAAAAAACATTTGTTCCTCTCACCAAACACTTTACACTGAGAGAAAGTGATATTATTCTGTACATATCATAGAGTTCCTCTAAGGTGCAAAAACAAAGCAAAATACAAATCCAAAGTAGTAGAAATTACATCATTCAAAACATTTGTGAGGACAAAAATAGGTTCTCTTACTACAGAAGAGTTAAAAGTCTTGTTCTCAAAATAAATAAAAAAATCTCACAAAGACTGCTCTGCTTACATCTTTCTTGTCCCTAGATGTCTTCTTTCAGGAACCTTTCACTTAATTATGTGCTTGAGCAAGTCACAGAACACCTTAAATAAAAATAAATAATTAATAAATTATTAATAAAATAATCTGCAGAAAGAAAGTACTTAAAGTCAGGCTTCTCTAACCAATTCATTCTAAACGTTAAACCAGCTTAAATTCTTCTAAAATTGCTACCCAAAGTGGCTGAATATATATAAGTTGAACAGGACTGTGCTCTGAATATAAAACAGAAGCCATTTGAGAACATTACACTATCACTTGCTTTCCTGTGACATTTCAAAAAGATTTTATTTATTGTAGAGGAACCTTCTATTTTCGAGGACTTTTTTTTTTTTTAATTTTTTTTTATTCTTGGTGCTTTTTCACTGGCTTTTGCTTCACATATGCTTCTTTTTATTCTGTTCAGATTTCTACAGAAACATTTCTCTGTTAAAGGAATGAAATATTTTCATTCATATTAACAGCAAATTTTGTCTTCAATTTTTGTGTCCAGTGTTCTTCTGCATACAGAATACAACAGAAGAAATGAGAAATTATCTCAGTTCTGCTGCTACAACTGTTTGGTTTAAGAAGTGCAAAGGAAGCCTATCAAAAATGATAAGAGTTTGGAATGTGTATTTTGGGATGAAAAAACAAATTAGGAGGCCAGAGGGAGGACATAGGACTGGCACAAAAAGGAGACATATACTGAAATTCAGCCTTCACACCAAGACTGAGAAGCAAATAGGGAATTTACTGGAAAGCAAATATTTGGAGAGGTTAAAGGCCTCATGGCTAGGTTAAAGTCCAAACTTGTAGCAGAATTAGGCTAGGGATGATGTGGTTGTTACTATGTGACAGCAAATGAAATATTGTTTTGAGGACAGATCAGTACATATTCCTAAAGCTTCTGGGGTATACTAGAGAGTCTGGATGGCTTACTTTTTTCTACTTTGCTGAATATCCAGGAAGGTAATTGATAAACCTGTTTCAAGTATGACATAACCAGAATAAATCTGTTTAGTATGATGATAATTATATGAAAAAACCCAGCAGCTTCTCATTCCTGGATTCCAAAGCCAGAGATGGGTTTGAAGTAGAGAATCAAAAGACAGCAGAAATTGCTCTGAATCTAGGCTAGAAAAATAAGTAGTTTTTGGCCTTGATCCTGAGGTACTGTGCGTAAAACTTGTGCTTTAAGGAACAATGTCAAGTGCTTTCTTCTCAGAACAGGGATGAAATACTTTTAAAATAATATATATGGTGGGTAATGATCTTTCCACTCTGATTTAAGGCACATACCAGTGGTGCATTATTTCCATGAAACTATGGAAGTGAAGAAATCTCATCATTACCTTACATTACTTATTTTCCTTCATCTTTTCCTGCACCAAATAATATCTCTCAGGCATCTTCAGTGAATGAATAGAATAATTAAAATTTTCAGATCAAGATGTTTATTCATCAGGTCTATTATAAGACCAGAGAAAGAATAAAATTTTTTCTAGGCAATATATTATTTCAGGTTACTACTCAAGGTGTAAATATTTTGATTCTGTGCAAATCTATTTAAAATTATGTTTCAATTTACTAATCTTGCAAAAACCGATTTTGTTTTATAGTAGTGGAGTATGTAGGGCCACTGAATTCTTCCACACTTGGTCCACAAAAGACTTTCAGGCAGTTGACAAAGAGGTTGTTCATCACACAATGTCCTGTCCAAGAGAGGATGTGAAAAGAATTTAGTGAAGAGTCAACTTTCTTTCAGAAGACACTTATTAAAGTCAAGGGGAATAAGATTCCATGAAGCACATCTGTGTCACGTGCAGGAAATTGCCATCTTTCACACAACAAAAAGAACCAAGCACCATAGACAAAGAAAATAGGGAAACAGGGACTGCAGGCTGCTGGCTGCTCCTCCACAATTGAATAGGAAGGATAAGAGGACCAGAGCAGTAATGACACAATCAGAGAGCCTGTAGCCTGAGATCTGTGACATCTTTGCTGCACAAATCACAAAGAGAAGTTAGAACAGAGAATAACAGCCACTAGTTGTAACACACTGTGAAATGGTTCCACTGTCTATAATATTCTTTAGATGACTTAATCCAGAAAGTCTGGTTACTCTCAGAGAAAACTCAAATCTAATCGAGAGTATAATAGAAAAGGATTAATGCTCACAGATCTCATAGGTCTCACATGGTCTAGTTATTTCTTCAGTACACAGCAGATGAAAAATCTGCTTTTTAACACAGAACAGATGGAAAAATATTTTTCCTGTTTTCCTTAGTACCATAAAAATAAAACATAATTACACCAACCTTCCCGCATAATACCTTTAACTTTTGATTCCAGCATGATCTTAGAAGTTAAATTGAGGATAATAACATTACTCTCTACCAGATATTTTGGGCTTCTGAGTATTCTTGAATTAGAAATGCTACTCAGCTAATAAATTATTCTAAATAGAATCACTCTGCAATTTTTTTTGCAAGAGAGCAAGCCGAGTCATTGGCCTTCCAGTATTATCATGAATGGCAATCAAATCAATTGATTGAGTCGTGTGAAAAGTAATTTTATTTCATTTTGATATAATTAAATATCAGAGTAATTCAGACAGGTGTAGGGACTCTGACTGCTCAACTTTAGTAAATCACTCTTGTGATTGTGTTAGGGAGCAGCCAAACTGCTCTGCAAGGAGAACAAGCCCCGAGCTGAGGAGGCCCCCAGAGCAGACCATGCTCTCATGAGCTGATGCAGTCTCATACAGTCTGATAATTGTGGGCACCACTAGGAGCTGGCAAAGGTGTATATCAACAGCACTAAGAAAGGCAAAGGAACAAACTAGGTCCAAAGGCCATTTTGCTCAAGGAGGAAGGTGCAAGCAGAAGTAAAATGAAACAGAACTTCTGTCCAGATGGAGTCCAGATCTAGTCAGAAAAAAAAAAACAAACCCTGCAGAACAGTACAATCACTACATAATTTTATTATTATCCTAGCTTAATTTAAATTGAGCCATGGGCCCATGAAAGGAATGGGAAAGCCCTCAAGTGAGGCGAATCAGGAACATTAAGTTCCTCAGGAACTTAATGAGGAACCCTGAGACACAGATGTTTTGCCTCACAGTTAGCTTAAAATTGAAAGGTCCAGGGTAAACAATTACCACTGTCATTTCTTAGGAATGTCTCAATGCTTGAGCCCTTTTGAGAAGCTATGAAAAATATTTCACTTCACAGTTCTTTCAGAATTAAGTATATTTCTTGAAAGTTTGCTCAGGAAATAAAGAACCAACAAATGAGTGAACAAGACCAAATTTGTGAAACATGTCTAGTCAATTAATACCCAAGTCAAGATTATGATATTGCTTAACTACTCATGTTGTATCATGATTAAAAATGTAGAAAGTTTATGAAAAAAGCAGTAACGTTACGAGGAAGCCTTGTATCTATGTGAAAAAATATATAAGACTGTATATCTATGCCGAAAGATCAAAGTTCAGGTATTTTGAATCAACCATGAGATCTTTATGTTTCAATTAGCCTAATGAAGCATGTTATTGCTTTCTTGAGTGGCAGAAGAGCAATTTCTATTTACATAGCACCTTCTTTAAAACAGCAATTTGGGTACAACACCTGTAATTCCCATGATAAAATGAACCAGAGCAGTCAAATCCTTCTACTTCAAGCTGAAAGACTGTTCATTTCAGGGATTTGTTAGCAAGAAGCATAGGCAGTTGTAGAAAAAACCTAAGTATCCTTACCCAAGGCAAAATGTTGATCAGATTACCTACTGAAACTTCTTTCTAGGGAATACTTTTTATGCTCCATGATACTTTTCTCTTAGTGCTCATTCAAACAGATTTTGGGCACTATTGGTGCCTCCTCAAAACAGTATGTAAAGATACAGAAAATAATGATGTAAACTAGAGTTGTAGCTGTCTCTTGGTTTTCTGATCGCAGACGTAAGTACGTTGCTTGACAAATCTGGATAGTCTGGGAATTCTGATGGAGATATTGACAAACAAGTATCAAAGCAAGGAAGTGAGAAGGATGGGGAGAGAACAGGTCCTGTCTTCAATTTTTCTATCATACTAAGGACAACATTCTTACCATAACAATCTGATGGTTCTGGTAGAATGCATTTGAATTAATTTAAATAAGGTATTAAAGCACTCCAAGCAATCTGGGTTAGAGAACTATCTGACATTAGTTTGCCTGAAGACATAAACTGGAGTTGTTGGAAGGACTGCAATTACAAGTCACCTCCCTAGACTTTTGAAAGAGACTAGACTTATGAAAGTTAAGCATGTAGCTCAAGTATAAGACAGAGAAAACTCTGCAGAATCTGATCTTAAGGGCCATGTATAAAGTTTTATTCAAGGAGAGTATGTTTAATGTGAAACCAATGTTTACATTCCCTTTGGAAGTGAGTAGATTATAATTTGGATATTTCCTCAACTGTAGTTAATTACACCAGAACTCATGGTGTGAAGTCCCTACAATGCCTTATTTCCAGATTGGATATGTTCAGTGCCTGCATTTGGAGCAAGAAAGGTTTGGAAATGTTGGTAAGAAAAGAACCAGGGATGATAACCAGTGTAAGAATGTAGTTTGTAGGCCTCTACACTGTTGAGTTACAGCACAGCAGAGGAGGATTTAAGAGACAGGGTGGATATTAAAAACACTATTGAAAAAAATTTGGTGTCATGCAGATTTAGCACTGCATCTGATAGATACAAATGGAATGGTAGCTTTGAGAATTGTTATTGGTACAAATTGTGAAGCTTGGTGCTTGGTCCAGATTACCTAAATGCCTACATAGATCTGTCATGGATATCAGTACAAAATTTACTGGGGAAAAACCCAAGGATGTTTATCTGAAGACTGAAGATTGTTTTGAACAATTTACATAATCTTTGAGGAAATCCCATTGTGTCAGGTCCTAAAATCAGAACTTGCTTTTACCTCTTGGTCTGGAGAAGGTTCATTGGTACGATGAATGACTGCATTTATTTTGTCCAGGCACATGTGAAGTGGTCTTCATACCAGGCCAGGAAAAAAAGAGCATGATGAATTAACATATTTTTCACTTAAGCAAAATTTCTTTGTAATCTCAACTAATCTTATTTGATTTATATTTATATTTATCTTTTCCAATGTTCAATGGTTGTTTAAAGTATTCTTAGTTCTGAACACTGTTATATCCATAAACGTTCACTCCTGTGTAGAATTCAGATAAATTCTATTCTTCAACTCTACACTGTACAAATTTGTTGCACAAACTAACTTTGCAAAGTGAAACAACATTTTCTTTGCTTTTCTAAAACATGGAAAGACATTTTTTCTTGTGCAGTGAAAGGGAATAAGTTAATGTTTCTTTTTAACCCCTATACAAAACATAAAGCAGTTAGACATCTTAAAAGGAAATGCTATAAATAATATTTTCACAATCTAAATCTCCGAAGAAAGCTATTCAATATCTCCAAAAGCTCAGCTGAGATTCATCATTCCTTTTAGCTGATGCATTCTTAACTGAATTTTTTAGAAGATAAATTTAGAAACATTATCAACATTTTTATTTTGGATTTAATTCATTGAACTAAATAGAGGAACACATTCTCAACATACATTTAAGAATAAAACAACCAATTAAAATATTGAATTATTATTAATAATGTTAGTATCATTAATAATGTTAGTATCATCATCATCATTATCATCACAGAACAGACCCCCCAACACCAAATTATCAAGAAACCACAAAAATCCATGGCTTGGACATGAAGAAATTTTGAAATACCTGGTAAAAAATGTTATATTAAATGTGTTGCTTGATTTATCATGGGCCACTATTCTTGTGAAAAGATTATAATTAGCCAATATAATCTAAAGAATGTATGTACAAGACTTAAGAGATGTTGAACAAATTACTTCACATCTTGTGTTTCAATTACTTTTGCTGAAAAATAGAGATTATGAAGATAATCATCTCATTTGTAACCAGTGTGAGATCTGCAAGGAAAGAACAATACAAAAATGCGAAATGTTACTGACAACATCGATGGCAATTAGATTTGATCTCAAGAAATGTAAATTAGGAGCAGGTTTTCTGATTTTATTGGAATTATACTAGTTTGTAGTTATCTGCATTTAGTAAAGACCGATTTAGAAGCTGTGGAGATTGAAATGTACAGAAAATTTGGTTAATTATTAAATACAGACAAACACACGCTTCACAAATTACCTGGAACACTCACTATTGAGTCTCCTGCTCTATTAGTCTCTCTTTCTGTGAAATGCACTAGATCTAGAAGCACAAAGGAGAAGTTGGGAGTAGCTGATCTGATGTGTACATGTTATTTTGATTTCTAGTAAAATTAAGAGAACATAAGAATCACAAGAGGAACTCTCAATGGAAAGAAACAGGAACTAAAAAGGCCATAAAGACTACATTTTTTTCTAGATCTTCCTGTAGCTC
>WEIU01015199.1:1640-26557 GCA_013389925.1 Aegithalos caudatus
CACACTGAACCCACTATCTGTAATATGGCAATTTTAAAGGCATTTCCTCCAGCTATGCTAATGCAAGAGTTGCAACCAAATTCAGTATTGGCATAAGTCTGTAATAGTTAGCACAAATATGACTGACCTTCTAGCTGAATGTGACTACAAGCAGGAACAAACCAATTTGACAAAATGTGGCACAGCCTAGGGCCTCAAGATTGCTTAAACATCAGTTCCTGTTAAATGTCTGCCAAGAGTCTGGCTACAGAATGTAAGATACAGCTTACTGACTTCATTACAGACTAGTTTCATTTTGCCACACACTACACTCTGAATATGTAAGGTTCAACTTATGGGAGTTTAGAGCTCAGGCATTGAATGAGGCTGAATGATCCTGGGTTTAGCTGTACTTGTTTTCAGTTGGTGTGGGGCATGGAGCTACATGGAGCTACCTCCTGAAGCTCAGGATCACTCATGATAACAGGTGACCAAAATAAAAGGTATGAAGGCTCGAAGCAGGCTAAGTAATGAGGAATGAGAAGGGTTGTGCCCATGATTTTAAATAAACAGGAACTATGGTGTGTGATACTGATACCCAATTATAACCAGCTTATTCCAGGATTGGTAGCATTCATCACTTTGTGAGTATTGTAAATTTGTACCGTCGTAGATAGGATTCACACAGCTTGGGGGCTTGTACCTTCACCTATTGTTTCCCTGTGTTATGATAAATTTTCAGCAACACTTGATTAAAACTGCCAATTTGTTGGATATAAAGAAAATCTCTTGACACTACCAGGACTAATTACGTTGTCCTTGCCAAAGGGATAGTTGAATAATTGCATGTGATTATTGCACAGCTACAGTGGTTTTCATGTCACTGGCAATGCAATGAAGATTGATTCCCTTTAATTAATCATTCAAAAATAGCCCCTTGTATCATTTCTCAAATAGGAGCAAAGATGTTCCTACATCTTTCTTCCAAAAGGCTCCTGGATGCAATTGGTTCCCTGATGAAATAGCATTGCAGTGCATGTGTGTGTGTCCTAGATAGGAAGGTCTGCTTTGTAATTATTTGGTGATCCTACTCTCCTTGCCTTTCTTCTTGTTCTTGAACATGCATTAAAATTCTAATAGCTACAAACATATGAACATAGTGGAAAAGCTTAACATTTACTACTTGCACTCCAGGCATCTCATTGTAAAGACTCGCCAGCTCCAAACTTATTTTTATTTATCTGCTGCTTCCCTTCATTTACAAATCAATTTGTCTGTAGGATCATACAGTACTAAATCACAATATTTATTGACGATTGATGGAGAGACAGGAAGACTGATTCGGTGATCAGAATTCGATTTTACTCAGATTTAACCAAAGCTTATATACCATTTCAGGAAGGTTAATAATTTTCTATTACAAAATCAGGTTAAGAATTTTACAGACAACTTATACATTTTTCAACATCTCTTGCTTACAGAGGTCTTGATTGAATCACTTGTTTTGCTGTAAACAGGTTTAATCCCATTTTCTGTAATCTCAAAGTTCTGTTTGCTCCTGCCATGGCATCCTGTGTATCAGATCAGCCATGCTGAGCAAGTCTGTCTCATTCTCTGTCTTGTGTATTGCCACAAATATTCATTATTTCAAAAATATATTGTCTTAATAAAGTATGTAGAAATCAGTGGTTTTCATCCTGCTGTAACTGCCGATCTCCTACAATATTTACATTAGTGAGAGAAGGTAACGAGCTGTATCTTTTTCTTTTATATATCTACATTTCATTATCTACATTCATCTATAAGAAAACTGATTCTTCCTTTAATTTTCTTTCTATATGGATATTAAAATCTCAGATAATCTAATGGGGTGTTATCTTTTAAATGGATTGATCGGTTATGATATCTGATACCACAACATACTTCTTTTTAAAAAATAACAATTGTACTTGTTCTGACATATTTTGTAACTCACTATTTGAAAAAGGTTATCACTTTCTCCACATGGTAATATTAGAATGCCTGCATCAAAACCTACAAATGGGTTGTTTGCGTGTTTCTTTTATATTTATGCACACCTCAAATAGAGTACCACAGCTGGGCTGGTATATAACTACGGGACATGGACAGAACCCAAATAATTTTATATCAAACCCAAATAATTTTTTACAATATTATTTTATTACCCATGTGCATTGAATAGTATTCAGCACATTGTTAGCAAGTATGTTCAATGACAATTCCTCCTGCTTGTTGGAGGATATGGGTATAGGAAGGAAAGGGTTTTGCAGAGTTTCCATAATTTGATTCAGAGGGAGCTGCTGGGATAAGGACCTATGTTTTGGTCAAATAACTCAGATTCTAAAAGAATTTCTTACAAGATTTAAAAATTTAAATTTAAAATTTTCCCATTGCCAAATACAGTCTCTATACCAATGTAATCATGGAAAAGTCTCAAAACTGCAATTGAAAAAAACAAAATAAAACATTTTTCTCTATCCTAGAGGAGGTCCCTCACAGACTTGGTGACTTTAGAGTATCTGAACTTCTATGCACATTCCTCTCCCAATCACTGTTGGGAAGGATACACTTTGGCCAAGGGAGATTCTCAATGTAATGAAGTGTAAGCGCAGAGGAGTGCATAGACTTGGAAACACCCATTCCTTGACTTGTGCTGACAATCCCACAAGTCCAGACCTGTGCACAGAACCATGAAGACACCATTCAGAACAGATGCTTTACTAATGCCTCCACTCTCTGTAACAAAGGTTAGATCACCTCTGTAGGGGTGATCCCTATAAGTTGTGAGGGTCCAGCCCTGTTCAGATTTGGCTAAAAATAATAAAGCGAGACGAGTGTGTCTTGAAAAATCAAAAGGGTTTAATAGGATAACAAATAATACAAAACAATTTACCTAAGCCGAGTACTGTGTAGGGACAGATCCTACACCTGCTAAAACACCTCAAGAATGCCCGTTGTTCCCTTTGTCCTGTTCCTTTTTCTACTTAATGATCGAGGATGGATCTATTGGAAAACTGCCAATAGAAAGGGGTACAGATTTTGATGAACAATTTCAAGATCCAACAGGTGCTTCTCCCTTGGCACTGAGCCAGTTACTGAGAGCCATGCATAGAACTTTCCAATTAAATTTCCTAGAAAGTCAAGAAGTACACCGAAACCTTTTTCTTATACAGAGAGGCCCACTTGGTGTGGGGGGTGCATTACTACATACCTCCTCTTTAAAACAAACAAACAAAAAAGACAAGAGTACATGCCTTTGGGAACAATAAGGAGAAAGTTAAACCATAATAGACAGTGTTGGATTTTTTTATTAGAAACAAGTGCTTGGACAATTTCCATGTCATGCCAGAAAGAAAACCAAAGATTTATGACTGTATTTTCGTTTATCAAACTGTCTTTCTAAAGAAACTTTTTAGTTGAAGGAGACACAAAAAAGTGGTAACAGTGAATGCAGATGTTTTGCATTCCACTGGGATTTAAGAAGATGAAGCATTGATTTCATTCTTGTAAAAGCTGGATTCTTCATATGCTGATTGCACATTCATTCCTTAGTCTTTATATGTTTAAAGTATGAAAAAACCAATGACATGAAATTTCTCCTGTAAATAGTTAAACATTTTCAACAGACAAAGAAAACAGCAGTTTGAATTCTGCTTAAAAAAAAAAAAATAAAATTGAAGCCACAGCAGGAAAGAAACATTATATGTAAGGACCTGAGATCTCACCAGAATGCAAGAGCATATTTTGTACTAGGAGATGTTATGCTGCCTGTAAAGTCAAAATTTAGAGCAGGATCTTGGGTTGACTAAAAGGTCTGCAATAATTAATATCAAATTCTCTCTTTTTATGAAGAAGAACTATACACTTTCAACTGGATTTCCAGACAAATAAAGCCTGTGAACAGTCAAATCAGTAATTAGGTTGAATTAAAAAGCTTTCTTTGATTTTTTTCAGCTTTTTGCACAAAGGAGTGTCATGGTACAAGATCCCGGTTTTTGTTCTTTCTGGACAAATGGAGGCTTGAGGTAAAATGAAAGTACAAGCAGTTCCATTTAATTAGGTATACATTTTTGATGGAAAAGAGTGAACCTCCCTACAACTGCTGTTTCTTTCAGCAGCATGTTGCCAAGACTAACAAAGCAACACCTTCAATATAGTAAACTCAGATCATACATATAAGAGCTGATGCAAATTTATCTGCACATGTTTATTTGTCTACAAAACTCCAAACTGTATTTTACTTGTCCCTGATTACCAGGATTAGTATTAATTTTTTAATACTAAAATCCAGGTTTGTTACAAAATATTTGTATATATGTAAGCCAAAGCATTGTAGTAAAACTCACATCTATTGTTGTAAAATGAAACAATAGATGAACCCTGAAAGAAGAATTCTCAATTCTTTGCATGTTGTTTACATTGTGGGAATGCATCCCCATTATGTTACTGCAATCTCTGTTATAACTATTCTCATCACTAGCGTGAACAAGATAGAAGTGGCATTTTCCATATTGTACAGCTGGGAACCTGTTGGTTTGGGTCACCGTTAAAGCTGCTGCAGTTCAAGGCTTTGTGCACCTGTAATCCAGGTCCTGAGTTTTGGGCAGTTCATCCATGTTGCCTCTGCCACTCCTTCCTCTGCAGGGGAAGACTAGCCACCCTCCTCCTGCTCCAGCATGGTATCCCTCCCATCAGAGACAATCCTTCCCAAAATTCTGCAGCATGGGTCCTTCCCATCAGCTATAGTTCCTCACAAACTGCTCCAGCATGGGTCCCTTCCATGCTGTGCAGTCCTTCAGGAACAGACTACTACTATATGGAAGACCCATGGGTTCACATGCCCTGGCGGGAGACCTGTCCAGTGTGAACTCTGCTCTCCCTAGATCCACAGGTCCTACCAGAAGCCTGCTCCAGTGTGTGCTTCCCATGGGATCACAGCCTGCTTTGGGCATTGACCAGCTCCAGCACCGAGTCCTTTAGGGGCTGCAGGTGGATCTCTGCTCTACTATGGGCACATCTGTCTCACCATGTTTGTCACCATGGGCTGCAGGGGAATCTCTGGTCTGACACCTGGAGCAGCTGTCTCCTCCCTTCTCCACTGACCTTGATATACACAGAACTCTTCATATTACATAATTTCATTACTCTCTTCTCTGTTCACAGATTGCTTCTGTGCAGTAACTGTATTTCAGCTCTTAAACCTGCTCTCCAACTGGTGCTGCCACTGTCACTGATGGCCTCAGCCCAGTCCAGTGGTGTCTTGGAGCCAGCTGGCACTGGCTGTGTTTGGACATATGGGGAGCTTCCAGTAGCTTGGAACAAAAGCCACCCCTGTAAAGTTCCTGCTACCAAAACCCTGCATGCAAATCACAAAATCACAGAATCACAGAGTCAATTACTTTAGAAAAAAACCTCTCAGGTCATCAAGTACAGCTTGTGAGAAATCTGACAGCTAGACCATGGCACTGAGTGCCACATCAAGTCTTTTCTTAAACACCTCCAGGGACAGTGGCCACCTGGCTTATGTTCAGCTGCTGTTGATCAGAACCTCAGGTCCCTTTCCACTGGGCTGATTTCCAGCAACCCTGACCTGAGCCTGGAGTGCTGCATTGGGTTGTTGATGGAAGTGTAGGACTTGGCATTTAGCCTTGTTGAACATCACATGGCAGGTCTCAGCCCATTGACCTAGCCTGTCCAGATCCCTCTGCAGTCCCTTCTATCCTGCAGCAGATCAACACTCCCACCCAGCTTCGTGTCATCTGCAAATTTTCTGATGGTAGACTTGATCCTCTCATCCAGGCCATCAATAAAGATATTCAATGGGACCGTGCCCAATAAACAGGACTGTGTCCCTGTGGGACACCATTCATGACTAAACACCAACGGATGCCCCAATACATTGAAATTGTACATTAGAAAGTGGAAAAACAAGCCAAAATTCCTTTGACATGAATGTTTGTGTTCACCAGTTGTCTAGAAAAGGTCCTTTCCTCTCTATTCCTGGTCTCATAGATCTTAGGCATAGATAGGCAGTTTTGGCCTGTCAGTGGCCTAACTTCCACAGAACAGGCAGACAGTGTCTCTAAACATGTTATTCTGCTCCACGAGGACAGTAAAATATCCTGGCCAGAGGAAAGGGCTACAATGGGAATGCAGTGATACACCCACTTTTCCCTTAATGGTGCTTTAATGAACTAGGTACCCTTTTACCATACAGATGTTGTGCTATAGTGTGTGCTGCTGAGGCTCTGAGTATGCTGAGATTTCCAGAGGTTAGGCAGCTCTCCCTTTTATCTCCAGATGATAATACAGACAAGCAGAAACTGAAAGTTTACTTTTGAATATTGGGGGGATTTTCTATATAATCACTTATTTACATTAGATATCCAAGAAAATTTTGGGAAAATGGAAAAATCAGTAATGGACTAACATAGCATATTAACATACACATTTTCTTATTTGCTTCCTAGAATAAAGAAATTTTTTTGCTCGGATATATTGTAAGTGTCAAATCAAGTGCCCTTGTGTAGAAGAAAAACGGGTTTAAAAAGCTGGCTATGCTTTCTCTGATCAATCTTCTATCTACTTATGATAAGAGAATGACAGAAAATAAAGTTGTCCCATATTCTCCATTAAAATGAGCTTGGCAGCTGTTGCTGAAAGGTATTTTGAAGCCAACTAGATCAACATTTTCATTTAGAAAGAGTAAAGTATATGTCAGATAATGACAAAAATATCTATATTTGACCTTATATTTACAACTTTGTGCCAGGTTCTGAATACCACATACCTAATAGCTTTTTGGACTAGACTCAGAATGACTTCCAAGAGAGGTTTGTTTCTGATGTTGCCACAGCAGTGTGTCTCTGCTGACTTCAGTAGAATTATTCCTGGTATACACTGACAAGTGAGGTCAGAATCAAGACACCATTTTAAGTGAAAAATGTGCTACAAGAAATACTGTAAAAACCAGCTGTGTCAGTGACAGGTTTGAAGATACTCCAAGATATTGAAGCCAGTTTCTGTGACTGGTTTGGGGATCATAAAATGAAATATTCATTATCATACTCCAGATGAGGTGTCTAATAAAATACAGGTGTAGAGCTGCAAAACTAGTTTTGTAAATAGCTTGTTGCCTCAACTAAGCTAGCTGCATCAAGCTTTGGCTTAGGAGACATGGAGCAGCGGTTCAATATATGGCATTTTGCAGAATATGTTTGAAGAATTTTGAAGCTCTCTCTTGATGAGAGCAGACACATCTCGGAGAGGGAAAAAAATCTATGAAAAGCTCAGTCAGGGTGCAACAATCCTAAATTGCCTCTGCACCATATCTGCTGCTAAGTCTCTTGGCATGGGTTGTTAACTCAGGTGTAGGACAATGCAGATGGCAATGTAGTACTGTCAGTCCATGGGCACCTGGAAATATTTGTGTTATTCTTACACAAGCATATATTCTCTTTCTGAAGAAGAGCAGACTAGAACAGAAAATAATTTCATTATTAGCCTGAGATTTTTCAGCAGCACAGATCAGAACAGGATGTACTGTCTCCCACTATTAGCTCCCCAGTATTCTGATTAAGTCCTATTAAAATACTTACAATAGGATCTTGTATCACAAAACCAGTAATATCAAGAAGAACTTAGTCACAACATCACAAGTCTATGTGTCACACTGTACCTAACAAGTGATTTTCACCACATGAATTCTCATGTTTCTATGCTGAACAAAAGTCATTTGCAGATGAGCATTTCTTCTGTGTTGAGAAAAAAAAAAAAGTCAGTGTCTTGGTAAAATGGAAATGCTCAAAGCAGATAAAAATTTTATAAAAAGGTGAATAGTAAAATCACTGCAACAGCTATAGTAGTGTTTTATAAGATTACTACAGAAAGAAAATAAGCTGAAAATGAGAAAGTCCTATTCAAGAAAAATAAATGCTTCATGTGTTCAACAGAACATTGTTTTTCCAGAGTTTAAAAGGAAAACATCTGACAGTAATTCTTCCTTGAATAGTTTGTCATCTAACTATTAAAATCTTAGAATAGAATTAAAGATTTAAAAAATAGTACTTTATGCTACGTGGTTAAAATTACACCATCTCTGGCAAAGGGTGTAATCACAAAATTCCCTATTTAATTACCATATGCATTTATCCAACAATTTAAAATTAGAATCCATCATTACATATTGATCTCCTATTAATATCTACACTCTAATAAAGTGACAGTCTTTCAAAAATCTACCAACAGAGACCTTTATAATATATGACATGGTTTAAACATACTTTATTTAATGCCAGAGACAATTTGCATTTCATATCTCATCCTTTTATGAAGCTGTTGAAAATGACTTAGCTTAGCTTTTAGATTTCAGACTAATTTCATCTCAATTTGATCTCAGTCTTATATTGATGAAGAATATTATGAAATATTTCAATGTCAATCTTATGTTATTCTTAGGTTTTGTTAAAAAAGCGTAACACTTACCATATGGAATAACATGTCAAAAATGTGGGATGTTTAAATTCATGGTTTGTGAAGTTAGTAAAGACGTGAAATAAAGTATATGAAACAGGATAAAGTCACAGCAAAATGTAAGTGACACCTAATAACAAATGTAAATGAAACTGAATTGTTTACCATATACCTGAAGTTGGCATCCTGCTGGGATGAGAACCTTTTAATGACATGATATGATATAATGATATAATATGATATGATATGATATGATGATATATATTTTTATGGCAGAACCTTTTCAGGATAAGCTGGATCTTCAAAAAGAAGACACTTTCAAATACCTTTATTGCTCATAAGACAAACATGAAAGAGGTTTTCAGATGAAGAAAGTTTTCTCTACTACAATTCTGAAAAGAACAGTCCTAGAAAACAAAGAAAAAATTAATTAGAAGAAAAAAAAAATCAACATATATGAAATACATTTTAATTTTTTTGACCAGAAAAGGATTAAATAGAAAAGATTTGTTTTGCAGTTGTAATGGTTACAAAATAGTTACAAATGGTGTTTTGCTTTGGTTTCCAGAAGAAAAGCAGCTTCCCACCAAGCTCATTGGCTGGATAAGCCTTCATTGAAGTACTGCCCTCTTCAGTGGAATACTTGCCTCAAATTCCTGTCAATGCCCTGTGATCAACTAAATTCTAGAACAGCAAACCATCTAGGGCATAAATGGTTCCTGTAGCATAGTGACAAGTTCAAAATTATGTCAGCCCATGTTAAAGCTTGGGGTGTTACAAATACTTTAAGCTAAATGTTGAGATAAAGAGGAACAAATTTATTTTCTTTCTCAGTGATTAGCATTCACTATGTGTTAGGTGTTCTCTCCTGAGAGTGTTATATTTTTTAGTATAACATACTCCAACATCTAACTAAAGATGTTTAATTTTCCAATAGTTAAAGGAATATTTGCACATGCTGAACCCCTCATTCTGTTCTTACATTTGCATAAACTACATTTAGAAAAATCAAATGTTTAAGGAATAGGCAGCATTTCAGAACTAAACTGACAAATTCAAATTCTGCTCAATTACAGAGTTAATCTCAGTGTTGTGAATTTGACAGGAGGCACAGTCCCTGTGTTTCTAAAGTTGTTTTTCCCATAGTGCAACATACTTCCCAGTGAAGTTGCTTCTTGCTTTTATCTCTATAAGAAAAATCCCTGTTGAATGCATTGCTTTTTTTCCAGGCACACCATTTCAATGTTAAGAGTTAAAGGCATGTTTTGTTAAACATAATTGTATTTAAAAATCACATGAGACCTAAGGCTGTAAGACTCTAGTTTTCTTTCCATGAACAAGTATTTCTTGGCATACCTGCTTAGCCAACCCCAACATGTTTTTCTTTCCTGACTGTATCAATTCCAGAATATTAAAAAAAAAAAAATTTTAAAAAAAAAAAAAAAAAAAGCAAGCAACCAACCAACCAAAAAAACACCAAAGAAAACCCAAAAAACGTCCACAACAACCAACAGTATGGTTAGCAGTGCAATCTGCTCTCTTTTTCAGTGAAAGACTACCTCTGTGACCTTTAAGATGCCAAATACTTCATGTCTTCCCATCTGTTTTTATACAAGTTTTCCCACAGTCTGGAAACTCTGTCCTACAATTCTGAAAGAAGACAACAAATATGTCTGTCCTGCACAGGGTAGGCTGTTTCTCCAGGAACCTGTGAGATACCATCGAACTCCAGATGAGGGTCTGCAACAGACTTCTGGAGAAAATTGTGGCCAGACCTGTGTCCTCTTGGTCACAGGTCTCTCATCTTAGAGCTTTTTCTCTGTGTCATTCTTTTCCACGTGAAGGATTTATTTTATCTTCTCAGGCTCCTTTTTTCCATGTAGTTGTCTGAATAAAACTTGAAGAGCTCACAGTTCAACTGTTCTCATGCACAGAAGTCAGCTGCACTCCTGGCGCTGCTTATAGCTACCCTCCTTATCCTAGGCATTGTATTTTAAGGGTAAATAATTGCTATTATTTTTAATGCTCTTTCTTTTATTCTATGCATTGTCACCTGGGTATGAAAAGGATGCTGTGTATTATTTAGACTTTTTCTTAGTGACTAATTGTGTTGTTGGTATAACATAATTAGTATGGTAATAATGGTGATAACTGTACTGCCTGCAATGGGTCAGTTAAATACTCTGTCAGTTCCACTAACAACACCTTAAGAACCTGTGCTTTTGCTTCGGTGCTGTACCTACACTATATAATGTTCAATACCCCTTGTCCCTGCAAAAATTAGTTTTCTCATTTCAGCAGTGTGGTACTTTTACCATTGTGCAGAAATTTAATAATGGATATACTGAACTAACTACAGAGGGTTGAATATGGCAAAAATACTGGTTTAAGTATTCTACACATTTTTTTTTATTGTGATAATTATCAAAACATACTGTTCATAGTAACATCTATTTTCATATTATATTAACATTAATGTGTTAACAAGTGTGCTCACTTTGTGTACTAATTATTGTTTCTGTCTCCTTCTTTTCCTGTTCTCAGAAGTTTCAGGCATCAAATCAGTATTCAGAAACCATACTTAAAACTCAGGTAATTTAATTAATCATAGATTGCAAACATACTGAATTTCAAAAATGTCTAAATTATTGATTTAAAATAATACACCCAAACTAGTCATCTGATCATTATAGATAAGACCAACAAAAAAAAAATCAGGTCTGTGTCGCAAAATTTTGAGTAAGATAAAGGGCTATATTTTGCAGTGCATTTATTTGTGAAGAAAGTCAGATATAATGAAAGGCTCATCAAAAAGGATTAGTTACTTCAAAGGTTTGACTTCTGAAAAATATAGAGAATAGATGCTATCAGGAGACTAACCTTGCAGAAAGAGGATTTTGGGGTTTTGGGTAAATGGCAATGAGCCAGCAGTGCCCTGGCAGCCAGGAGAGCCCCTGTGTCCTGGGGTGCATCAGGCACAGCATCACAGCCAGGCAAGGGAGGGGATTGTCCTGCTCTGCTCTGCTCTGCTCTGCTCTGAGCTGGGGCAGCCTCACCTCAAGTGCTGGGGGCAGTTTTGGCTTCCACAATATAAAGACATCAAACTATTGTAGTGTATCCAGAGGAGTGCAACCAAGATGATAGAAGGCCTCAGGGGCAAGACTTAGAAGGAAGCAGCTGAGGTCCCTTGGCTTGTTCAGTTTGGGAAAGAGAGGTTCCCCCTTATAGGCTACATCTTGCTCAAGGGGGAGCAGCATAGGTGGAGACATGACGTCCTCTTTCTGCTGATCAGAAATAAAGGCAAGACTTACAATAAAACTCTCTCAAGGGAAGTCCAGATTAAACACTAGAAAATGTTCTTCACTGGGAGGTTGGTTGGCCACTGGAACAGATTCCTATGCCAGTGGTCTTGGCAACAAGCCTGTCAAAGTTCAAGGAGTGACTGGTTGACATCCTTAGCCATATGGTTTAGTTTTACGTAGCCCTGACAGGAGCAGGACGTTGGACTAGATGATCCTTGTGGGCCCCTTCCAACTTGAGATACTCTATGATTCCATGATTCTATGATTCTAACATTTATGGTGATAAGTCAGATTCTTCTATAAGCTCTGCAGCTCTCAGTAATTTAATACCATATACATATAACCATATACATATATGTGTACATGCTCCCACTTTTGCTTGTACTAATTATAGACATGTGAGTGATTCCTTGATTTGAATAGGACTAACCACAAATTTAGCATCTGTTTAAGTGCTGCACTTGAGGCTGAACACATAGAAATAAGGACAAAACCCACAGAGTTTCATTTAGTCCCTACTGAAGCCAATAAAATTCTTGCAACTGCTTATGGTGAGAGCTGGATCAGATCCAAGCTTGGATGAAGTGCTCAGCATGAGAAAATCACTGAAATGTGCGAGGCATTTGCAACTAAAAACATATCTGAAAGAAAGTGACATTTTCTGATGTATAAGCATGAGATTATGTGGAATCTGTGACACTGAATGTTTATTATCTACAGTCATGTATTATCAAAGGGAAAAACTAGCAAGCATTGTGGGAGTGAGGCCTCTGAGGCTATATGGAAGAGAGAAAAATCTTCAAAAAGGAGGCAATGCATTACATTTAGGAGGCAACAGTAACAAAAGAAAGTCACTTTTCCTTAAATTGCATTGCATTAAACACAAGTCTGAGGTGTTTTGTTTAGCTTTCTTTTTCTTCTAGCTGAGCAATTTTTGAGCCATTCCTGAATACTTAAAAATACAACATTCAAGTATTAAATGTATAGTTGTATTTTTCAAGTTTATAATCCTTAAGTAAATATTAACAATCTCCAAAAGACAAAATTATTTTGCAGCCTGCTCCTCAGGAACATATACATGAAGAGATTGGATATTTCAGTGGCTATGCTTGCTGCATCCTGGCTGCCAGAGATGACCATATTCTTAGAATTCTTCATACAATGAGTCAATCTTGAGAAGAGAAGAATAAAAAAAGGCTGTATAAGGAATACATAACCAAAAGCTTTTCTTTGCCTCTTTTTGGAAAACATCTTTCCTTACTCTTATCTGTATACTTCGTGCTTCCTTGTCTCATCTGATCATTTTTTTTATTAAGTTTTTTCATCTGGCACTTGAAGTCCCTCAAGGGTAAGTGTAATCCATTAGATGAGCTTTTTTCCTTTAGCTAAACTATCAAGTAGAAGAAATCATAGAGTAAATCCTGATTCAGGACTAGTTCTAAACAACAACAAAGTTGCCTGGAGCTGATGTGCATCATTTGATCTTCGATACTCCATGCACATAAATGAATATCATACAACAAATTAGCAGTAAAATATGAACTACAGTTCATTGAACATTGTTATTATTCTATGAAGTAGTTGATTTTTAATACTAGAAATAACTTTCCCCCATTAAAAAATGTTCAACTCAATCAAGGCAGTTCCTATTTCCAGTTTTACATATTGTTTTTACACCAGGAAGTTACTTCTAATCCAGTCACAATACACAAATGATTTAACACCAAAGTGGCCTCAGAAAGAGCCTAAGTGAAAGCAAATTTAGCATGGCAAATTTAGGAAAATTTTCAAGTTCCCATCATTCATTGCAGAGTAGGGGGTGAGAGGAATTAAATTTTTTTCAGGTAGTTATAGAAGATATAAATGTTACTCTTTCAATTTTCCCTGAATAATGGTATTTACAGTATCAGTTATTATTATTCCAAATTTCCAATAAGATTTTATCTTATCAGATTGCTATGCACACATAATTATGGAATTACTATGTCAGCTGTGGACCCCAGACTCATCCTAAAGGTTCATTGTAGAATATGTTGTCCCTAGATTAAATATCAAAACTGGATTAATAACTTGATAGTAATTTCCCCTGTACCTCTGTTTTCTTATTTGTGGATATATCTACATTGTTTGTCTTATTAAAATAATAATAAAAAAACCCCAAACTAACAAACTTTTGTGAGTTTCAACTTTTTTTTTCTAATGCTGATTTCTACTGTGGTAGATCTGGGAACATAAAAAATTATTTTGAGCTAGAGATTTTTAAAAAAGAATGGTCTTATAATTTTTTATTTTTTTTTTCCCTTGAGCTGTAGAGATGTATCTCTTGGGGAAGTCTTGCTTAAGCTGGGCATGTAGCAGCATATCAGTGAATTTTAAGGCTGGACATGTGCTTTTGAATAACTGCATTTCCAGGTGGTAAGGCTTAAGCAGAGGCACAGGCTAAGGAAAAGTTTTATTCTAAGCAGTGAAAATGCACAGATAAACTCTTCTGCTGCGACTTGTAGCTGTTGTTCAGGTTGCTACTGACTTTTATAAGTGGAAGTTCCATACCGCAAAAAAAACCCATTCTCTTACTACTAAGTCAAAGTAACTGTTTTTGCTGACAGTATAATAACAGGATATATTCTTCAGTGGCTTGTTCATGCTGTATGCCTTCTTCAATAAGATGGACTTTCAAATCAGAATCTATGTAAAATATTTTTATTTTAAAAGTCTCCTATTTGCAGCACTACTTACGAAACTTTACTAATGAACAATGCAAAATATATTTTGCAACCCAGCCTAGCCCATGCTATGGTAAAGGTTTGCCTGGTTTCTGGGGGATAGCAGGGTGTTATTTTCTTGCCTGTGTCTATCTCTGCTCTCTTGATGTAGGCTTCCCCAAATGGAGAGTGTGCAGCCAGTCCATCAGAGAAACTTTGAGATGGACCAGCAATGGTGCCCAGGAATGTGTCATTGACACAGTTTGCCCTCCAGCTCTGAAGTTCTGTCCTGAAAGCTGTTTTGTGAGGAAACAAATCCTGCCTCTCACCTTGTTGCTGACATGGCATGAAACAGGAAAAATTACATGAAGAAAACCTATGGATGACATTCTCCTCCAGCACCCACTTGAGATGAGGGGGAGCTCAGGTGCTTCGGGGAAATACGATTAAGCAGATGTAATCCACATCAATGAAATGTAAATCTCAGAGGGAGTTTATTCAGGACTGTGGTGCCAGTTTTGTGCTGATTTTGTGCCAGCTGGACTTTATAAGTTTCTCTACAAATACACAAGTACTAGTGTTAAATCCTCACAATGAAATGTAGTGTCTCACAAAGCTTTTGGGAGGTTTGCCAAGCAACCTCTATGGGGTATTCTTAAACATGTACAGCTCAATGTCTTACTAAAAAGAGGACACTTAATTCAAATTAACTTTCCTGATATTAAACAGATTTCAGTATGCTGAAATCCAGAATGTTTTAAATTATGCCAGTGTTTTACAACTACTCAGATTATTCAAAGGCACAAAAAGCATTGTTATTAATACAGGTTGAGACAGCAGAAAAAGAAGTGAGAACATACCACATGTTCAAAGAACATAGTCCTAGTCCACTTGGTGTGCAGTCATGGTTAGTTTTAACCTCTGCAACATTCAAATAACAAAACATATAAGAAATTTTGTCCTACAAAGTTGTCCTGTTCTGAAGGAGTCCAATTGAGCATTTTAGTTTTGAACCATTAAATTCTGCTGCTATTATTTGGAGTTTTTCAGAGTATTTTACAGAGTTTTTCTTGCAAAATCATATCTGACAAATAAAACTAATAGTATGCTTTGCATCTAAAAGATCACAATTACTGTTCTCACTGTAGCCACCTTTTCTCTCATGAGCTGCATGTCACCTAGGAAACATTCTTGTTTATAATTAATAAAAAAATGGGTGACTTATTTTTAAGGATATATTCCCATTGTAATCTGGCTTTCATGAACTGCACCTGCTCCAGCTTTAGAATCATTGATCAATCATGTGTGCAAAGACACAATACTTTCCACAACTGTGCATAAAAAGGTAGAACAATCAGTTTCCTTTTAAAACGTGATCTCTGCTTCTGGATTTGCTCATGAATACCTCAATGGTATTGTACAAGCCAACTCACAAATAAATTGGCTTTTACTCTGTTTAGCCCAGGCAATAATTCCTTTTCAGGGTGCTTCATTTTCATTTAGTCTCTGGTTCAATTCTACGCTGACAGTTTACATTAATGCAGCAATGTGTTAATTGAACATAAACCACAACACAAATGCAACATCTCTGTCCTGAAATTAATAACCATCATTTGTAAACCACATCATGTATTTTATTGTAGGAATAATTTACTAATGGGGCATTTTATGTTTAGCAGTGATTAAGAAACTGTGCAATTTACAACAGAAACAAACAGAGCTGTATAAAATGGGCAATAAAATATGTGTAGATGTATATAAATTTGTTGATATGAAATACAAATTAAAAATTTAAATGCTTCTGTAATATAAGACAAAGTAGAAGGGGCTTTTCCTATTATCCCTCAAACTATTATGCAACCCAATAAAAGATCCAAAATTACAGGAGGATTTGCTTTATATAAAAACAAACCCTTTCAGTAGATGGAAGCATCTGTTTCAGCCATTAATAACATGTGTAATGTATATGGTGCTTTGAACTAAACATTTCCATTATAACTGAAAGCCCATTTGCAGCGACAGAAGCAGTGCCTGGGTGTGATCAGTCATAGTGTCACCCTAGCATACGATAGCTGCTGCAGAGTAGGAGCTTGGACATATGCTTCACCAGAGCTCCCTAATGCCACTCTCAAGCAGCAGGAGAGAAACATTCAGTGCACCTTGACACCATTAGTGTGGAAAGTAGCATAAGTTCCTATGATTTGCTTGGCAAGTGCACTAAGTGCTGGCACATGTTTATAAAAGTTAAGTTGCCACACTGATACTTATTCTTAGTTTATGATTTATTAGCACCTCTCTTGTATTCTCTCATGATAACAGCAAAATCACACCCTTTCCTTATTCTTCCCAATTCTTTCTTCTTTTTAGAGGTCTGAGCGAAAGCCACTTATAAACAGAGGTTTAGGAAGAAGTCTTTAAGTTTTTTTAATGAATGAAGGAAAGCCTGCACCTGCATTATTGACCTTAAATACTGTTGGCTAATGTAGCGCAAAGGCATTCAGCAGATTTTTCACACCAAAGTTTTCTGGGCAGCATTCCAAAACATAGCAGGAATTTAAAGTGACCCCAAGTTTGTGAATGTGAATGGAGCCATTATAGGGTAATCGTCTTTCCCAAGCTTTAAGTTACATTTACCAGCTTTAGACTGAACTAGGGATTTTTTTTTTCTAAATGAGAAGCTTTAACTCCTTATAAAGTTAATTCTTCTGCAGGTTTGATTTGCTGTTTAATTGTTTGGGTTTTTTTTCAGTAACGCACAATGAAACCATTCCTAGTTTGTCTATGTAAGAAAAGTCTACAATGGCTTGACAGATGCAAACATTATCGTTCTCTCTGATGAAAATTAAGAGATCATTTTAGTTCTCAGGCCTTCAGGATCACATTTACACCTTTTACATATAAATTTGGTGTGTGGCTTTGCTCATACCCTACAGTACATTATGAAAAGACATGTTTTTGACTATGGGGAACTAACACACTTAGGGCTGGAACTAAGAAATTTAATTGCAAAGCTCTCTACAAAATAATAATTTGAACTATTTTCTGGAACCTGTAAAGAGTAAAAAATACCTGGTTTGATACTGTGTGTTCTTTAAAAGCCTCAGCTGTGTGGACTCTAAGTGTGGGGGTTCCCTGTTCAGCATGATTCACATGGCATATCTGCCTCCCTAATTTTGTATTTTTGAGAAGTGCTGAATCCAAGCTCTGCATCTGGTAAGCCCCCAGGACCCCCTAGTATCACACTGGAAGCCTGTCAGCATAATTTCACAGAAATCATCATTTTTCTGTGAAATGTATAGTATGATCAGTTCAGGAGGTACCATGAGAATACAATCCTGAAGAATGCCTGTACCACTCCACAGTGTACGCTGTGTTATTTAAACAATTTTTTTAAATGTTTCTTTCTTAGAGTTAAATACCTTTTTTGCAGTATTAGGGCTTCTGCTTGTGGAGAAAGAGGGTATCCTCTTTTGGGGAGCTGAAAGTCTATTTTAAATACCTACATGAAAAAGTCATAATGAACTTCTGAAAACTGGAGATGTGTAGGCATGTGTAAGCAGTAAGACCAGAGGATATTCTCCTCTTTATCTAAATCATGTCTAAGTGAAATTAATGTTCTTTGTACTCTACAGTGGTAAAACCATTGAATTTTTGTAGTTCAGTCTATTCATATTTCATGGAAGAAAATACAATACCTATGGGAATAAAATAATATCTTAATGTTTGGTAAGTTTGTTTACTTCTCCTCCTTGTAGCTGAAAATCAGCAACTAGAATTAGTTGGATTACTAAAGCAACTACATTTGTCCCGAAGCCATGACTGGGTTTGGTAACACAGTGAGAAGGGTGTTTCTGTCACAAATATGTAGGAGGCCCTCAGCTTGTCAAGCAATTAAGTGGACCTGAATAATCCTATGTAATTAAGCTTCTTACTGCATAATTATCTTTATTTTAAATGTGTCTTTTGATGAAACATCTGTTCCCTGCTCTAGATTTGAAAAGATATACCCATGCACATGATGAAAATGGTGCTCGTGAGGCCATCACACATGGTGCTGCTGCTCAGTTCCTTGGCGACAAAGGTTGTAATTTGCTCCATCTTTGCAGGCAAAAGGCAGGTGCTGTTGCATCCATGGCCTGCTTTGCCTGACCTCCATGCTCACTGCAGCTGCCTTTCACATTGTTACCCAGAGAAATAATTGTGTTTGAAAACCCGGCTGAGGATCATCATGTGGTGGGGTGGGGAAGGGCCTCTCACACTGCAAGCTCTGTCAGAGCTCTTGGAGGTGGTCCTGACAACCTGCTAGGCAATAAGAGAATATTAAAAAAAAAAAAAAAAAAAAAAAAAAAAGGAAGGCAGCAACAACAAAAAAATCAGCCCTAACAGAATTTCTTTTTTTCCCCTCTGGCATCAAATATTGCTTGGCTGCTGCTACAAAGAAGACTGTTGAATTTCTATTGAATATGTTATAATTTCACAAATATTTTCAATTTGTAGATTGTATACCTGCTTTTACAATACAATTCTATTAAATAGATTTACGTTCTCTTACTGGTTTTTAAGGCAGTGAGAATTTCTACTAAATGTAGGAATTATTTTCTCCTTGATCTTATATATTATATTTGCTGCTAACTGTGGATTTCTACAGTTAGTTTCTATTCCTTTTCAATGAAGTCACATGGAATACTATGAATTGTGCTTGGCAATTCTAAAGACCATGGTGAGAGCTTCCATTTACTCCCTGACTCTGGATTGCTCAAGAATGCATCCTTAAGCTTCTCAGAACTATAAATGGCCTCAGGTAAGATTTCTGCAGGCCACCAGCCACAAAGATGTCTGTGTCTCACTAATCATCCTCTCTCATTCATGTGATATTTGCATCTGTATCTATAGGACAAGATCATGTACAAACACTAGAGAGGCCTATTTTGCAGTCTTATGGGGCCTCATATCCAGGAGGGAAATTACCCATATTTTGGTTGAACAGACATTTTAGGTGTGATACCACAATATGGTTCACAGTGAGATTCAAGGTCTTTAAATTTGGCTCTTTCTAGTAAAAATTAGTAAAGGCAAAGCTGTTAACTGCTGTAGATGAACCAGATTCTTACTTTTTACTGCTATTCTAGTACAAACTTTTACACTGGAATGGGCTGTGGAAACTGGCAGAGAGTAGCTGAACCTCGCTTGTAGTTGTAGCTGATGGCAAAATCATAAATACATATGATTGCTCCTGGATTCTCACTTACCTGCTCTGCTACCACACAAAGCTTATTTTAAATATCCAACTAATTGCAATATAAAACACACTACTGAAACCTCAGTTTGATGAATAATAGTAATAACCTCAGTTATTATCTTTTCGATAATGCATGACAAATAGTTGAGAGAGTTTAAACTTGCATGACTTTTGCTGGTCAGCACATCTGAATGACCTGTTGAAAATAGCCTGGGGAGATATATAAACAGGCTGACATTCTGCTCTATTTAGAGTTCCCATGCACAGCCTTAACTAAATTTTGAAAATGTTTTGGAAGGAAAGATTCTAAGCAGCATCCTGTCAGCAGCCCTAATTACTGTCATGTATCTGATTTTCAAAACAAACTGGTGCACTCCGCTGTAGGAATCCTGAGGCAAACCATTTGGTCTGAGATGTTGTCAGAATTCCTGGATCCTAATTTTTCATGACAATGCTTACTAGCACTACTGTGAACAACTTTATGCCTAGCATTTAAGGCAGGGTGATAGGGGTATTATCCAAAAGAAACTGAAGTCTGGAGGCACTGTTGGAGAGGGGAGACTGGGATGATCAGCCACGTGTAAGAGGAGCACGTGTCTCAGGTCCCTGACACAATGAGGAGCTCTCTGACCCACCACACTCAGCAATTGCTAATCATCATACCTTGGCCCTTTCACCTAAGAACCTGTCGTAAATCACTGGGAGCAAGACATACTGTCTTCTTGCTCCCTTACCTTTTTGTTCAGCCACTCTACAAGTCCCATCATATTCAGGCATCCAAACTGCAGAAATTTCCTGAGCATATACTTTTACCTGAAAAAGCAACATGTCATGCTGATGTGATTGAAACCATAATAATGCTAATGGCAACATATCATATTGTCCTCTATTCCCCACTTTGACCATGGCATCTACTGCTGCATCTTGCTGGCTGCAGCAAGCTGAGCAATGTGTTGGTCAAACACACCCAGACTGTTTCAATAGAAACATGGCCAGTCAAACACTAAATAGGATTTCCCTTCTGCTCAGAAATTTTTAGACCACATGCATATGCTGCATTCACTTTTGGATTCCCTAATGTGAGAAATAAATCAGATTGAACTTAGAGGGCCATTGAGGTGGTTGGGTTTAGGGCACTTGCCCCATGAGAGGCTGGAGGACTGGGTCTGGTTCATCTTAGAGAGGGGGCAGGTCCAGGGCACTTAAAGCAGAGCCCACTGCCTGTACGGGTTATTGGAGCTAGAGCCAGGCTTTTCTAAGCAGACCACAGAGGGAGGGCGAGGGACACAACAGGCTGGGAGTGGCCATACGGAAATCTTTCCCCAGAAATACAGATGAACAGTGACAGAGTCTTCCTCTTTCCATGAAGTGCTTGGTTTGACTCTTTGGCTGAGAAATACATAAGACCAGAAACCTCCTGAGCTCCCTCCTGACCTGAGTTTTTCTCTGCTTCTGTCTTGTGCTTTTCCTTGGGTACACGATACCTTAATCTGCTGTTGGTTTGTAAATGTACTGAAAATATATCTTCATTGTTAAGCAATGTGGTTTTCATTTCGAGGAGAGGATGTTAATAATGAGTTCATGCAGTCCTGCATTATAATGTGCTTCTATTCTAAAGATGTCTTTTTTATTTATGCACTTTCCAGGCATTTTTCTGTTCAGACTGTGTTCCAGATGATTGCAGTTACATGGTTCTTTTATTTCTGGTAATGGGTTAGGGAGACTTTGAGCCTGTTTTCATGATTTTTCTTTAGAATGGTATAATTTTTAGCAGTAGATTGTTACTAAACTGAGGACCAGACCTGGGTTTATAAGTTTGTTTTTCTTCCATCATTGTAAGAATATAGCTAAAGTCAGACAATTTCTAAAGCTGTTGAAAATTTGAGTTTGGGATATAGGCTATTTTTAGACATGAGCCACCACAATGGAACTGTAGTACCCAAAGATGAGGAATGTGTCCCTCCCCAGTGTCATACTGCTAGTTTGGCCCTTCTCTGTACTCTTTGACAGAGGCTGGTCCCAGGCCAGATGAAGGAGAAAAAAGCCTGAGTAGAAAATGAATAAGTTAAGGAGCCAGGGAGGGAGAAAAAAAAGTGGGTTTGGTAGGTAAGAAATGATATCATCAGGATATTGGAAACAGGATCTTGAGGAAGTAAAACTAAATAAATTGTCACAAGGGAGAAGGAAGGGAGGAACTAAGAATTAAGATCTCCCCAAAATCCCAAAAATGCAAAATTTCCTATCTTTAGAAAATCAGGGAAATATTTAGGGGAATATTTAGGGGAATATTTAGGGGAATATTTAGCATACCCATATTGAGTAATCTTGTGTTTTCCTGGATTTTACCTACATATGAAGGGTGATTTCTTAGTCTCTCCTGAGTTGAAGTTCCATTGAGGTCAAAAGAGATACAGAAAATGTAGGTCTTGCTATTTTAAATTGCAACTGGGGCAAATACACTTTCTACAAAGAGCAAAGATATAGCAGAATATTGAAATTACAGTAACATAGCCCTGAATAAGTTGAATTCTTGGAGGGTTTTTTAATATAATTTCCACTTGTCAACATCTATTTCAGATGGTTTTATTGCTAAAGACAGTTAGCAATTTAGATAAAATGTATTTTATGAATACTATCTATCCACAGACTTCTCTGTGAAATACTCAACTGCATAGAGAATTTTCCTTTTAAAGACTTTGAATGCTGACATGAGAATTGCTTTACTTTACAATAAAATGTGCAAATTGCATGCCTGTTTTGTGTGTGCTGTATGCAAATTGGCTTGATTGAACTCATTTGAATGTCTTATATCCTGGATGGGTGTGTAATGGGTAATAAGCTTTTTAAATGCTCTTTTATATTGTTTTTTTGGTTTTTTTTCCAAAAATATGTTCCAATGAAAACTCCCTTTTATATATTTAAAAAGCCCTCCCAGAGCATTTCATTATCAAAGGGCAAAAATTGAATTTTCAAAAGAAAAACACCTGCATAGAAACTGCTCTATTATTCCTTCTATGTTAGTTCTGTTCCTGATTCCCTTATAGATCAGCTCTAGTTCTGTTTCTCTTTCCCAGCTTCCTATACTTGCAGACAGCATGACTTCCAATACGTGGATGACATCTTCTACAGAAAGTCCAGTGTGAGGGAAGAGTCCTGTCACTGAACTAATAAGGAAAAAACCCTCTTTACACTGATAAGGATCTGAAGGCACTCAGTAGAGGTTCACTACTGTGATACTAGTCTATGTGAGATAGGGGTTAGGCCTCTAGGAGCAAAAAGGAACTATTTTTAAAAATTTTTTTAAGTGATTAGGAAAAAGTAGAGGAGGAAGTAAAGCTAGTTTCAATCTATTCTGATAGCTTTCAATAGGACTTTCTCAGTGTTCACACAACTACTGCAGGATCTGATTTTTGCTTGTATGGAGTGCCATTCCACACTTTATTTAGCAGGTTTGTGGGAAAATACTTCTTTGGAGAAAATGGAAAAGACTGTTTCCTATGTGATAGTCTGGGTGGAGAGAACGTGTTGCAACAGATTGCACCTTAATCTGTTGATTAAGGTATAACATGAGTAATATAAATCTGAGTTTCAGGTCAGAATGCAGGTCACAGCTGGAAAGACCAATCAAGACCTTGACTCTCTTTGGGGAACTCCTTTAGTACTGTAAACCTGACAGTCAGTAACTTAACTGTGTATATGCATTTGCTAAGTGTGATGTTCTCTGCAGAACAGCTGGAATTGCCACTCACTGCTGGAGCTGAGCCAGTATTCTGTCTCTGCTTGTGGTCAGCCCTCAGCCAAAATGGAATCTACTATTTCTAAAGTTGCAGAGAAAAATGACCCCAAACCATTTAATTATTTTATGAAAAACAAGTAAACAAAGAGAAAAATTTTGCTTAGTTCTTAGATTTTTTAATTGAAATAATTGTTTCAGTACTATTTCTCAGTAATCAACCTGAATATCTAGAAAGCTCTTTGTCTACTAGTTATTTTTTATCCGAGGTTTTTGGCACTGGACCATTAAGTGGAGTATACACACAGAGAGTGGAAATGTAAGAGGGATTTGGAGCAAGAAGATAATCCACAAAGAAGGAAGGAGTACTGCAGAGGAACCAATGGTGCACTGAGAATGAGGAGCCGTTTGAACCAATCTTCTTGACACAGCAAATACGGAATTAGTAGAAGGAAAGAAGTGCTCATACAAACTGAAAATAATTGAGAAACCATTCTCATTTCCCATAATGCTTTTACTGCCAACATTATCAAAGGATCTTGTGTCATGCAGTGAAAGTTTGATAACCGTCCACAAACACTGACGTTTTATCAAGAAGGGATATTTTGTAATATGAATTTGACTTTGAGATTTTGTAATGAAAAGAGATCTTAAAGCAACTTGTGCCCAAACCCCTCTACAAAAGCTTCTGAAAGGGAGTGTGTGTAGGGTCTACCTTCCTGCCTTTCAGACATTTTTTAATCTAGAGATGTGGGGGGAAAAAAAGGAAGAAAAAGAAAAGGGAGGAGGTGTTTGTAACACATTAGGATACTAGTATTTCAGACTTTGTCACCCAAACAAGAGTTTTTGTGTTAAAAATATAGGTATGAGATCTCAATATGGAAGAAAATTGACAGATTTCTTTGGTATTTGAATCACTTGTAATCTAGGAAATGGACATTGGATTACAGATGGTTTAGCATTATTAACTGGTAAATATCACATGAAACCATTTATATACTTCAAGATCCTTGTTCTTACCTAAGTTCAGCAAAGAGAAAAAGTTAAAGATAATGTTAACTTTAAAAAATTACTGAAAACACTATCTTATTTACATAGTACACTGTGTTAAAAAGAGTGTATTCCCATCAACCAAAAATTACAATGCTGTAAGTAAATATGCAATCAAAACAGATTTAAAAATTAAAAGGTCTTTTTTCTGGACAATATTAGTTATTGTTCTGCATTCTGAAAAATATTGTTCTGAAAAGTTATTGTATTAGAAAACTCTGAAGTATAAATCAGCCATCTAGTTTACAGCCAATTATTGAAATTACTTCTGCTCTAGTTGCATTTTTCTAGTTTGTATTGTTCTTGGGTTTTCTCCATTTCTAGATAGACAATTGTACCTAAAATGTAATTTATAACTGAATTATTAATTACTATCCTCAAGCCCTGGATAATATTTTTATTAATTGTTCTGCTCATGA
>WEIU01015203.1:2242-14699 GCA_013389925.1 Aegithalos caudatus
AATGCTATTTTTAAAAGAATTTTGTCAGGCATTTTTTATTCTTAGGGGAACTCTAGTCTTACAATATTAGTTTCATTTCCTCTGGAGAAAGAACCTGTTTTTTTAAAAGTACATGCAAGGAGCTAAGCAAAAGTTTACTCAACTGTATCTTAAAATGTTCTACCAAGAAAAGAAAGTCTTGCCAAGAATTACTGAAGCACATCTCAAAAGGCAATAAAAATCCTTTTGATCATTTTTTGTTTTGTTTAGTTTCATTTTGGTTTTTTTTTTTGGTTTTTTTTTGTTTTTTTTTTTAGTAGAATGTTCTTCTGTCTTTTCTCAATGTTCTTTAGGGATATTACAAAGGAAGAACATAAGATATTATCAGGTCAAGCTTTACTACTGAGTACAATGGAGCAGCTGGAGGAGACAAAGATTAGTAGCTAGTGGTAAATTCATTTTCTGCATGAGCAGAAACATCTGTTCATTGCTGAGCAGTTCTTTTGTCCAAACTTTCAAAAACTTTTGGTTATACATGTCCATTTACAGCATGAAGCTGAATTTCTGTGTTCAAGGGAAAGATTAAAGGGTGGCTGCTTTTATTTATTGAATTTTGTTTGCAAACACGTGGCCTATATAGCAGATGAGAAAGTACACCTATATCACTCTAGTCACATCATATTTTGCACCTGTGTTGTAACCCCTGACAAGCATTACTCTGCATGTGGTCTACTAAGTGGTGTTAACTTTTACATCTGGTTTGATTTTTCCCTTTTTTCCTGCACAGTACTCTACTGTCTTGTACATAAGAACAATTAGTATTTTTTCCCTTAAATTAAAGTCAGTTTTCTTTGAATTGTTTTCAAAGAAAAACAATTTTATGATTTTTTAAATCGAGTGGTAAAAGTGAATCTTCTTTTACTCTTCACATACAGAAAAAATTCCCTATGGATACTTGGGAGTGCATTTCTGAAATTCAATAGTGAGTCTGGAATAAAAGGGACATTTAAATTGGTATTAAAATATCAGTGAAGAAAAGATGCCTTAGGAATATGTTATGCTCAGCACTTAGTAGGCCTTCTGTAAATAGGTATTGAAGATGAATTCTGAAAATATTCTGTAACAACTTACAATTAAGGCATCTTTTTAATAAATATTTGTTAGTTGTTAATCAAAAATAATCAAAATAATAAGCTTTTGAGTAATTGAACCTCAGGCAAATAACTAATTATCTCTTCTAAAATACCTCTATAATATTTTTTCCAAAATTTTCACTTTTGTTTGGAAAATATGGCATAAAACTTCATGTGAATGTATCCTTTTAATTTTTATTTCAATTACTCTTAAGACTGCTGTATAAAAACTGCTCTGGGGAATCACTGTTCATGGACATTGATTATTCTGTCTTAAAAGTTAACCTTGATTCCTTATTTTTTTATTATTAAAAAGTACATTTAATAGAAGTATTGCCTTTGGTATCTTAATGATGAATTACATCTAACTCTGCTGACTTTTTAAAAAAACAAAATATGTCCCTTCATGTTTTTTCACAGAAACAGCACTCTATAAAACACAAGTGGAAAGAAGATTGTTGGTATTTCACAGCTACAGTTTGGGTTGAAAGAAAACCGCTACATTTTTAGGCCATTGATCAAATTATACCTTGATATTCAGATTCACAGCTTTCCAAGGAGAGCTACAAATCTTGCTGAGTGTGATTCTCTTACAAAATGTCAAGGTGTGAAATAGCTGTGTTAACAGATTTTAAATTAAACACTGTAACTTTCATCCTCACAGTATTAGCTCTCTCAAATGTATTTTATTCTATTATTTTATTTATCTTTTAATTTCTATTTTTCATTATAGAGGGTTAGTGATATGCTTTCTCTGTCTCTTTCTCTACCTTACTCTTGTTAATGCTGACAAAGACTGGGATTCAAGCCTGTGGAAAAATCCTCAATTTTTTCTTTGGAGGGAATTTGTCTTACATGTATCAGAGGGATTATTGTGTGTGCATCTGAAGACAAAATCTGGCATAGAGTCTTGAGCTTGTTTGCATCAGGCTGAGCTGCAGAGTGCTGTATAGGGAATTGTTCGTAGTACTAGGCAAATATTGTAATTGCTAGATTATAGACAAGAGCCCTGCAGCAACAGCACTGAACAAAGCAGTCTTGAGCTTTGCATATTTAGATTTTCCTGCTACTGAATTCAGGCTTTGAGGCAATGTGTGATTGTTTTCTTCTGGGGCTGTTGAAGTTAGAATGCAAGGTCTTAATTTTGTGCAAACTCCATCCAATTTAGTATAACTTAATACTGCTAAATTTTGTCTCTTTCTTGTCTTAAGGAAGCAAAACATCCAGATTTCCTCTGTCAAAAATTTCCTCCTTCTATAAAAATTTCTATATGATCATATGAACCTTTTTAAAAGTTGTTTTCTGCCTTTGATTTCTAAAATGTGCATATGCAAAATATAGAATCACTGCAATAAAAGCATGACCAGCTCAACATCTCACTTAATAAATCAGTATATGACATGTAAGAAGGGGTGGGGGAATCCTAAGAAAGGCATTCTATGAAAGCTGCACTCAAAATGTACCAAAAAGCAGCTTGAATGTCAGTGGCCAACACGATACTGTTATTTTCTCATACATAATTCAGTTAGTTCTCTACAACAGCCCTGTTAAAGGTTTGTTTTGGTTCCCATGTGGTGAAAAACTCTGTCACAAGACAGGTCAAGATTAAAGAAAAACCAGTGAATTAGATCATACAATTAGCCTGGTGGGGGATGCTGCAGCAGCCTACAGCAGTATGGGGAAAGGGAACAAAAAACCACTAAGGTTTTAAATGGAGGCAAGAAATTCTGCTGTCGCTAATTGGAAAACCCAGATTAAATGTGAAAATGATAAGTCACACTTAATATGTTAAACAGATAGTCCACTAGAAGTCCTGAAGAGTTGCAAGTGTCGTTTTACACTTTTAAAGGGTTAGGAGGTTTTTGCTGTAGTAGCTATTTAGGCATTTAATTCCAGAAAAGGCTTCAAGGCTGTGAATCTGAAGACTTAGACATACATCTGTCTTCCTTTCTGGAGACCACTTAAAGATAGAAAACAAAGAAGTTGTTTCTCTTATGTAGTATTCTTGTGATTATGGCATGCATTTGCAAAGAGGGATTTCTGAAATAATTATCTATCTTTCTTCCATCCTGTAGTTTATACGGTGTTTTGGGATGCAGTACTCGTAGAGTGTTTTTGGAGCTTCTGTTTCACAGCATTTAAGTAGTTTGACTGGAGCAAATGAAATTTTTTAACCCAATTTTGTTCAGCTGACCCTGGGCCAATACCAAGAGTCCAGTGTCTTGAGAGTTCCCATGCTTGTGAGTTTTCTCTCCCTCACAGCTTCCTTTCACCTGGGCTTTCTAGCTAATTTCAGATTAATGTCTTTGTTGTCTCACTGATAGTGCCACATAAGCCCAGTGGATAAGTGTGTTTCAAGTCCACGGAATGAAGACTTGGAAGGTGGACTCAGCCATTAACATGTAGGGTGGAGAATGGCTTGGCAGTCTGCACCATTCATCAGGGAAATGTGCACATTTATCATGGCTAAACTCTTATTGCTCCCTATGCTTGCAGTCTGGAATGCACACTGGATGGCACAGCATATATTCCTGACCTCGTTGTGTTCTTTCTGCTACTAATAATTAGCCATGTTTCTCTGGGCTGAGTCATACAGGTGCTCATACAAATATGCCATGTGAGAACAGTAAAAAGATTGGTTACCCTGAGGCTTCTCAAGTAGTACTGAGACATACAATGAAGACAGAGCTGGGAATCTTTATTGTTACAACTTGTAGGAAGTAGTACTTGTAGCCAGTAGTACAACCTGGCTAGCAGTTTAAACTGGGACAATGGCTCAATGACTTGATCTCCAGCCTGAAGTAAGAAAGAGACTTTGAATGTTGAGGAATGGGAATTTGGCCTATTATAGGTACAGTTTACAAAAAGAAAAGAAAAGAAAAGAAAAGAAAAGAAAAGAAAAGAAAAGAAAAGAAAAGAAAAGAAAAGAAAAGAAAAGAAAAGAAAAGAAAAGAAAAGAAAAGAAAAGAAAAGAAAAGAAAAGAAAAGAAAAGAAAAGAAAAGAAAAGGTGTGACTATTCTCCCAGGTATTTTGGAATTCTGTCCTCTTCAATACTATTCCAAATTACATCAGTATATCTTCAGATCTGATGACATAAATGTATATCTGAGGATGCTTAAATAGTTTAAATGCATAAGACATAAAAAAACCTCCAGAATCAATGCATCATTAAGGCTGAGATAGTCGTAAAAGGTCATAAATTCTAATGATTAATGCATAAACCATGTCCTTCAGTGTCACATCAACATGTCTTTTAAATACCTCCAGAGTTAGTGATCCAACCCCTTTCCAGAAGACTCTGTTCCCGTGCTTGGCAACTGAAGAAATTTTTCCTAATATCAAATTAAAACCTTCCTTGTGACAATTCGAGCTGATTTCCTCTTGTCCTGTCACTTGTTGCTTGGGAGAAGGCTGACCACCACTAGGTTACACCTTCCTTTCAGGGAACTGTGGAGGGAAATAAGGTCGCTTGTGAGTTTCCTTTTCTTTGGACTAAACATACCCAGTTCCCTCAGCTGGTCCTCATAAGACTAGTGCTCCAGATCCTTCACCACCTTTGTTGCCCTTCTCTGGACACAGTCCAACACCCCAATGTCCTTGTTGTAGCGAGAGGCCCAAAGCTGAACACAGGATTTGAGGTGCAGCCTGTATCTCTGCTGATTACAGGGGGCTGACTTCTGCCCCAGTGCTGCTGGCCACACTGCTTTTCATCAAGTGAAAACATCTTCATTTATATACTACCTAAGGTCCCAGTCAAACTCATGTCTTACAGCTTGACCAAGAAAAACCCAAGCTTACCGCTATGAATTTATTCATTTTTTACAATTGTGTTGGAGTTGATTATTGCAACTTAAGGTAGGAATGTAAGGGTAGAGAAGTTGCTTTAAACGTGCCAGTTCTGCCCCCTGCAAGGAAAGTTTTAAAATCTGGCATTACTCTGACAGTTTTAATATGCTAAGATATTGGCAGATACAGAGAACAGAGCATAAAAACTCTTCTCAATTTTTATTCTTAAAGAGCATTCAGTATGTATTATATGTTTAGCAGTAATCATCCCAGTCAATAGCCTTGAGCTAACATGCCTTGGAGGGTGATGGCTGTCACACAGAATTAATTTCTTGATGGAAATTTATTATTTGGAATATAATGTATTCTAGTATTTACAGTTATGGAATTTTGTAACAGCCATAATCAGTCAATCCCTTTCCTTTAAGGAAGATATTCAATAAATGACAGCACTCCAGGCACTGTTACTTATTTCCTTACAAGAGAAAAAGAGTATCAGCAGTGATGATTTTGTCTAAGATTCCAACAGAAGAAATATATACTCATATATTTTGAAGCAGAAGCCTTGACTCTTCCTGATGCACTGAAAAAGATCTTTTTGAAATATATTCTGAATTATCTGAAATAATTATCTGAATAATATTAAATCATTGTACATCCAGTGTGATTCAGTTTACAAGTGAACAGAAGATGAATAAGCTAATAAGTTTATGGGCATATTAAATACAGAGTATAATGAATAAATAAAGATATGCACAATTTGCTTATTGTTTGGTGGACTATCCTGTCCAGGAAACAGTAGAGAAATCCAGACAAAAGGGAAATTGGGGAAGTAGAAATGCTATCCTTTTCTTCTAATTTTCTCTGAGGAATATAAATGATCTTAATGAAAATACTCAGAAATTGAAAAAAATTCATACCAGTCTTCTTAATCAAACCAAATTCAAAGTTTTATACTCAAAAGAATAAGCATAACATAAAGACAATGCTTTAATAAACTTTCTCAGACTGAGAAAGGGAGAGCAGCTTATTGGAGGTGAAAGCAGAAACCAGTCACATATTTTGCAAGAGTGGAAGAGAGGTTTCCACATTACAGGGAAAATGTTTACAAAAGCTTTTTTCATTAAAAAGAAGAAGTTTGGATCTTGTTTTTAAAATGCTCTGCATTAAAAAAAATCCTGAAAAGGACAAATTGCAATTCAGCTAAAACCACTAGAATTTTAGGAATTAGAGATATAGGAAATTTAATGAATCTGAATGACTAGAAAGAATGGTTTTGGGAAGCTGACTTTATGCCTTTTAACTTTTTTTTAAAAGTTGCCTCTTGTGTTTTGCCAGTTTTTAAACTCTTGACATATTTTCTCAAAAGCATTGTCAAAGGTGCCAGTAAAACAGTTTCATAAGCAGGACAGCTTTATAAAACAGCATTCCCCAGAGTAAGACACTATCAGCTGGTTGATATTCATCACTGCAATTTACGGACACTAGTTGAGTGCTATGTCAGCAAAATCAACTTTTATTCAGATAAAAGTTTTTGAACTGGTTTAAGTCTTTTTTATTAGCTGGAAAATCATGGTTTTACATTGTGTAAGTCTGTGCACAGCTGTAGAAATTGCTTCCTTTAAAGAAATATCTATATTGCTATCTGTTAATCAAAATTAAATAGATGTAGTCAAATGATCTAGTCTACAACGTTTCCCAAATGTTGAAAAGTTAAATCAAACTTTAAGAAAAATACATGCTTTTCATAGTATAAAATTTTTGCTGTTAGAAGCTTTGTCTTGAGACTTAAAAAAAAATAATACTTACTACACAGTAGAAGGCAGAACATTATCCTGACCTGGTTTAAGTGGACTTGAATGTAAGTCCAAGTTTAAGAGACATAAAAAGTTGTAAATTTAAATGTGAAGCAATATAGGAATTTATGTTAAACCGTTGTCACTTTTGCAAACCACTAAGAAACTTCTTTGTCTTTCATTTTTGTTCCTATACTCCCTGCATGTGAAGCCCTTTGAGCCATTTTTAATGTCTTTAATACTGTTTAAGTGCAGCTGACGTTTGTACTTGTGTGTACTCTACGATGATGTAATATGATAGGCGAGAAAAACTTCAGATGCATATACTGAATTACAGATCTTTACTCATGTACTGCTCCATGTACACATAATCACACTTGATGCAACTGTGCAGGAAAACTCCTGGTACTAGAATGACATAGAGTTAAATAGAGGTTTATAAATTAAATTTTCATTCTTTCTGTTAGAAATTTGGAAAGTTACCCTCATCTTATACACAAGTGACACAGCTTGCTTTTCTCTCAAGTGAATCTTGCCTTAGCAGAGGTGTTAATGTGATTTTGTAATGCAAAACTAATACATTTGCTGTTCGTTCACACGGCCCTGTTTGGATATATCAGGGAATGTGTGTATATTTCCCAGTACACACCATTTATGCTGTAGTATTTGTAAAAGGAGGCTCTTTATTTACTAGCTATTAGAGACCCCAGTCAGATATAAGCATTTCATTTGGCTTGAGAAATTTCTACAGCAGAGTTTGTTGAGTATAAAGTTGCAAAATAGAGCTGCTCTGCTCAGCAGATTGTGGATCTTACATGTGCAGAAAACACTTATGACTTTAATTGTGTAATTAGACTTCACAGAAAGAGCCCTTTACAAGGGTGAAAACCAAACATTACTGACATCCAGGCTCTAACTGTTGCTAGTAGCTTTTCTTGTTTGCATATTAGTGACAACTCCCAAATGTTGATGTTTGTATTCAATGAATTATCCCTGTTTACCCACTTTCCCACCTTTCTCCTCTTTTACATACCAAATATTTCACTTTCTAGTGAAAAGGGCTCTTGTAATACAGAGATAAGATCATTGCCAAACACTTCATGTATTTATTTTGTGAATGGAATGTATAGTTATTGTGCCAAGGCTCACTGTTAATTCTCTGGCTTCTTCCTTGTTAATCTTCTGCTCTGATTTTTGTCCCTGTTACTAGTTACCACATCCTCCATTTTTCTCAGTTGTTTCATAGTTGTTTCTCCATGCCACTTGCAGCAAACAGCTGTGAGAAGAAAAGAGCTGTAAGATGACTTTGGACATTCAGGAGCTTACAGTGCACTGTTTTGACAGACAAGATTACCATAACAGACTGTCTCTTGGTTATCCATGCAAAACTAGTTTCAACCATTTGCAGTTGGTGGTAGTTCACAGCTTTCGAAGCACACTGTGATTCTCATGTTTAAACTGAGGTGTTTTGAAAGGAGAATTGAAAACCATGCTGCCCAAATCTGACTACTGAATGTAGGAAGCACAAGGCCATTTTTGAAATCTGGGGTCCTTATACGGGTTTAGGGAGAGGAATTTCAAAAGTTTATTTAGTCTAATTTCTGTAAAAGACAATCTGTATCTGAGGTGACAGTGTGCCCCCACATCCTGAAAAGTCAGCAGTTTACTGGGCTGCATCAAAAGGAGTGTGACCAGCAGCTCAAGGGAAGTGATTCTGCACCTCCACCGTGTTCTTCTTAGATCCCATCTGGAATACCACATCCACCTTTGGGATCCTCAGCACGGGAAAGATAGGGATCTGTTTTAGCATGACCAGAGGAGGGCCAAAAAGGTGATCAGAAGGATGGAGCACCTCTCCAATGAGGAAAGGCTGAGATTTGGAGTGGTTCAGCCTGGAGAAGAGAAGTGTCTGGGTGGTCTTTGAGTACTTAAAGGTGGCTTTGAGAAAGAAGGAGACAAACTTTTTAAATAGGTCTTATGGCTGTAAGGCAAGTGGTTTTAAATTAACAGAAGGTACATTCAAACTAGATACAAAGAAGAAATATTTTAGAACCAAAATAAACCTTGAGATGGGAGATATACAGCTAAACTTATATCAGAACTATTGGTATGTATTTTATTATTAAGAATTACAAAACTTTGATGAAGACACTATATTGAAGGCTAAATTAAATCTGGATGTGGCTATAGCGTCAATAGATGATAATTTTCCTACCATCAATGACTTTGTATCAGTATTTAATTTAACTGATAACTTAAAAAATACTGTTGCCTCTTCCTGAGGCATCTATGGATTCTGTTCTGCATTCTGCAACCTTTTTTTCCTGTGTAGTTATTTCATTTTTCATGTATGTGGAAATAGCTTCCTCTGGTGTATCTATATCAAGTGAAACACAAATTTTATTGGCACCACTGGGCTTAATTAATCTTCTTTTTTCTCTCTTTTAAAGAAGATGAAGAGCAGTAATATAAGAAATAAATAATGTGGGAGCAGATTTATTTCCCGAGTGAGAGAAAACAGACTGTCTCTCGAAGGGAGGAGTTAGTTTGGTCTGTAGTTTGTAAAATCTGGCAAGGTAATGGTCATGGCCAAAATAAAAATGAGGGAGAGGGGATATAATAGAAGAGCCAGGTTGGGCATATAATCACTTAATTGAATTGCTTTATTTCTTTTTATATTCATCTTCATTTTATATAGGATACAGAAATGACAGTTATACAAAGCCAGTAGAAAAAAGCAGAAGGGAATGAAAACTTAAGAAAATATGTGGAGGTTAAATTTACCAAAGAGAAACTTTGTCTCCTTTCAGTGGCCTATTGTCTTAGAAGCCTGTAGGAAACACTAAGGAGAAAAACAATAGATAAACTTGCATCATTTTCACTTTAGGGCTTGAATTAAAATCCACCATTTTGGTGTTAGAGTGTCTTGTGTGTTTGGCATTCTGTAAGCCAGAAATGAATCATTTAAATCTTCTAAACTCTTACAGAAAGGAGCTTCCCTGTAAAATTCCATTTGATAATTTTAAACTGTCTTTTTATTTTTTAAAAAATTTAATCAAGAGTCTACCTTTTTTAACAACTTCCTTCTGTCTGTTGCTCTAATTTGCTGCTTCCGATGGGCAAGTGATGAAACACGTTGTTTTAACTTCTTTTTGTTAAATTTAGGACTTAATGAAGCACATATTATTAACACTGCAAAACTATAAGTGATGATGTTTAGCTCATAAAGTAATGCTCACTTTTTTAACCTTTTCATAGCAAAGTACATATTTTTATGTATTTTAAAGGTTATACAATGACTTGAAAAGATGAATGTTTGCTTTAAATATAAAGGAAACATTTCAGAATTATACATTTCATATATGGGGGGATGATAAAAAGTGGTGGTAGTGCATGAAAAGCATTAGATTCACAAGTCATTATGTCACCTAATAGATTTCAATGACAACAGAATATACCCTCTTGGGTTACCCCTGGTGAGGAGTCAGGCCTCACCCAGTTGCTCACTCACACCTCCTCAGTGATTCACTCTTTAGGGGTGAATTTGTATGAAAAAGTGTGAAAATTTGCAGGCTGAAAAAAACCTCAGTTTAATACGGAAAGAAAACTGGGTGCACAAGCCAAATATAAAATGGAATTTATTCACTACTTCCCATTGGCAAGTAGGTTCATAATCATTTCCAGGAAAGCAGGTCTTCATCATGTGTAGCTTTTAATTGTGAAGACAAACACCAGAATTCCTTATGTTCCCCCCCTTCTTTCCTGTAGCTTTTATTATGAAGTATGTTATATGGTGTGAAACATCCCTCTGGTCAGTTGGGGTCAGCTGTCAGGGCTGTGTCCCCTGCCCACCTTTGTGCATGCCCAGCCTGCGCCCCCGGGTGCTGTGTGAACACTGCTCAGCAGTAACCAAAACTGTCCTGCACCCTCAACACTGTTTTGGCTGAAAACCAAAACCAAAGCACCCTGCTAGCTATTATGAAGAAAATTCACTCCATTCCAGGTATAAAATTTCTGTCTATCATGCAAACTCTTCACAGTTCTGGCAAATGTCATGTGATCAGCTCTTTAAGTAACAGGAACATTTGTAATGTGCTTTGATAACATATTGCAGATGGATCCTGGATGAGACCCTTAGGCCTTGACTAATGATGGGTATTAGTTTGCAGTGCTCAAATATAAAATTGAGGGAGTTCGCTTTGATTTTTGGGGAGTTATTCTCAATAATTGTATGCAAATTGGAAAAGAACAAATACTCGAGGAATCAAACTTTGTTGCCTGAAGAAGCTGATGGGCTTGAGAAGTCCCTGTGGGAAGGGTTTATTGAATAGCCACTGACATACAGAAAGATGAAAATTATAACCAGAAGGAAAGGACTCGGTTCAAAGCCAATTTATACAAAATGTGTGGGTGGGTGTTAAGGCTGACTCTGTTTCCTAGAAGCCTCTGTCATCAATTATGCAGTGCAACCTGGTTGCCACTTGATGACTTGGGGACACATTGCACTGGGTTTTTTCAGCTCAAGACCCAGGGTGATGTAGATTTGATGTAAGTTCAGACCTATGTACGTTGGTGAGCAGCACCTAAATCTGAAGCTTAATCAATTTTGGCATATACTGTGCAAAATTGTAACTTTTTTCTGCTTTCAGTAATGGGCTGCATTAGATGCATGTACTCACACCTCTAAAATTTTAAGTGAAATTTAAATTCAGACCAGTATTTTACAGTTACTGTTAGCTGTAGTTCATATATCACGAAGTTCTCAGAGTCCAATAATCACATGTCTTCGTCAATCTTATGAACAATTCAGAACTGGTCACTTTTACTAGTTGGCTTTGCTGTAATGAACCCTTAGGCTGTGAAATTCACCTGAATTATAAACTCTGAAAATTTCTTCCCAGCACACAATATGTGAGTAAAAAATTTTATAAGCTCGGCAAGACTCATTTTGAAGGAGCACATAGAAGGAATAAAAAAAGTTGCTATAAGTGATCTAAGCACAGGCTTCAGCAAAGAAGTATTTTAGTGTCCAAAATCATAAAATTGATATACTGTTCCTCACCAAGAACTTCTTTCAGGCTGCCTGAGTGGTGGGTTATTCTGGTATGGAAAATGATTGATGTCTTTTAATGCAGGATGCCTGAAGGGATGATGGTTCCCTGAATAGCTGAGGATCTGTGACATCCACTGTCAAACGAGCCATGTGATCCAAATATAGTTTAGAGCCAAATATTTTCTTTTGCCACACAGTGTCAACAGGAAAAAAAACCCCAAAACAACAAAACTCATAACGAAAATAATTGTAGCCACATAAAAATTAAAACAGATGTATAATTTTGTTGCAGTGGCAGGAGGAGAATACCAATGAGGCAAGCTCTGCGTAAGAATCAATAGTAAAATCTTTTTTATAAGATAGTTGATTTAATTTGCAAAAGAATGTAGTTAACAAACAAACTATTAATACTTTAAATTCAAATTGTTGAACTCAATTTTTAAGTGTAAACATGAGCTCCATGACATTCTAATGGATAAAGCTTTCCTGTGAGCTACTTCCTGAATAAAAAAAAAGGTGAAAGTAACTTTGGGCAATGTACTCACTGGAGAGAGAACCTTTTTTTGTACTTCAAATTGCTGGCTAGCTAAAGAAATTAGAAATATTACCAAAATGCAGACAATCCTTTCTAAATATATAGCTCTTTCTTTTGCTAATGATATTTTCCTTTTCTTTTTTTTTTTTTTTTTTTTTTTTTTTTTTTTTTATA
>WEIU01015208.1:11076-21719 GCA_013389925.1 Aegithalos caudatus
AGGGAAGGGAAGGGAAGGGAAGGGAAGGGAAGGGAAGGTCTATTCTCTGCATATATGAAGTAATGAAATATGCTGAATTGAATACGCTACCAAAGTTGAAGTTAAGAAGAATGATGTGAATAAGAAATTAAATATTTCCAAGATTTATTTAATCTAAACCAGTGTGTCTTTTGAAATAAAAACAAGTGATGGATGAAAAACAAAAGCAAACCTCATGCAAAATATACTCCTTTTCTTCCAGAGAAAATCTGAAATCTTATGCTGTGGTTTTCTTTCCTGATCCTCAGAAATGTATCACTACTAGGTCTACAGTTGATTAGGAATCATTTGGCCATTACAAAATAATCTTTGACTCTCTGTTCATGTAGATGCTGACAGTGAAATACAGGAAACATCTTTGCTTCTTCTGATTTGTTCAGTTTGTAGAAGTTTACTTTTGCAGATTTTTAGAAGACTATTTGGTTCACTTGATGTGCAATATCACCATCTTACTCAGTGTGCATGGATGTTCTTTGGCCATGCTAAAAAATTATTGCATACATCTAAAGAAAAGAAAATTAATAAAATATGCTCAGCACTCATATTCTCAGTTGCAATTAAGTTCCAGAAAGCTTACATGTAACTGCTCTCAGTTTTCAGTTTTACAAAACTATTTACAAAAAAAGAACCCAGTGACTATCTTATTAATTTTCCAGATTTTATTTTTTTTATTATAATAAAAGGATTAAACGATTGTAAAAACTACTGTCATGTGAGTTTTCAATAGACAACCCATAGATTAAACTAGTACTTAACTATGAAGTAGGTGTATCTTGTATTTTTTCCTTTCTTTTTCTGAAAGAGCTATGGAGATGCCATTTCTGCAATGAGTATTTTATATTAATTCCATTCCTCCTCCAAGTTGGATATCTGTATGGAATAGATTAACTTGGATTTAGCTTGCTTTGTGCAAAAGGAGATCCAAGAAGAGCCAGCACAATTAATTTGCTTTTTCTTTTGTGCTTTTCCATTTGAATGATATTATGGATTACCTTATATTCAGAAAAAATTGAAAGGTAAAAGGTGAAAACTCTAGATGAACTTTGTAAATAAAAGAGAATAATGCATAGATTTTGCTTCATTTATTGGAATTTTTTGGTGCTTATAGTCTATTCCATTCACACTGTTTCCATCTGCAGCACCAGCTTGCTTTTCTTCCCTTAGGACTGCAGGGTGTTTTAATAATAGGTCTTCAAGACCCTCATAGCAACAAGAAGTCTGATAAAATAAAGAGAAAAAGGAGCTGAAGTGTTCCCTAGAGAAGGAAAACATATTTTCCACTTTTCATTTCCATTTCACAACAGAATGATGGGCTGAAGTAATAAAAGCCCATTGGCATTCCAAAAAGCCCAAACAGAGTTTGCCTGTTGGATAGTAATTATATGTGCCAAGTATTCACATACATAATTAAATAATGTTCTGTTTCTTTAAATAAACATAATTGCACAGAAGCCAAAACAGTCAAATGGTTTCTTCATTATTTGAACTAGAGAATAATAAGAGAAGTTTTCTGGTAAAATTTTATTTCCCTGCCTGCTCTCTTTGGTAGGCCCAGTTGGCTTACAGAAATTAATTCAGTTGACATGAAAAATTCTCAGATATTATTAATTTCTGAAACACATTGTTATCATTTGGCCAGATGTTTAAAGCATGTCAGTCCCTAGTAACAGCCAATAATCTAATCCTAACCAACTCTCTGAGTTTGGTTTTAATCAGTTTTGCTTGCCTTTCTGCATGTACATGTTAAATTGACAGACGTGCTATTGTGGATCAACAAGGAATATCCTGCCTAAATCTGTGTCAGCTAATTTTCAAAAACTTTCCCTTTCCTAAACAATGTTGCTTTGCCACACAACCCTGTGTTGCTCTTTTAGGTTGCCTGCATGGTGTATTTTCCATGACAACTTGTGAGATGCACAGAAGAACCTGCATGTCTCTCGCTCAACTGATCCCGGTGGTGAACTACACAGCAACAGCCATCGTACAGCAGCATCACTCCCTCAGACAGGGAGGGAAGACAGAAATCACTCTGTAAAACATCCTGGCATATGTGAGACCAAATTTCCTTATCCCACAAAATCAACCAATAAACATTATGTATTTATACCATTAATATTGTCATTTCAGGAAGGAGATTTAAGATCACAGAGTGAGGATAAGAGGCTTGTGGCTGAAAGCACACTGGGAAGATCTCAGGAAAGATATGAAAGGATGCCTGAGGCACTGTTAACAATTAGCTGTGTTGGAATAACATCTCTGACCTCTGACTGTACAGGTTCAATGCCATGTCATATGCTATTTGCAGATATGATTACCCTCTTTTCATCCTCCTTCTGGCTTATTAACTCAAATATTTATCAATCCACATAAAACACAATGAAAAACAGGATAGGTGTATTACCCGCCCCATCAGTAATTCTGTATTCTAATAATTACTTCCCCCCCTTTTTTTTTTGCAAAAAAGCAAATGTAGGTTTACCAGAACATACAGGAAGTGCTTTCTGGGGCAGCATTAGGAAAACTGTTGGGTTTGGAAAGTGTCTGCTTAGGACATGACCAGTTAAAAAACAGTAGCTTGGATACTAAATGGGTGATGATAAATCTTCACACACACATTTATGACCTTGGCTACATATGCACAGGGATGATTTTGTCAAACCTGAAAAGGACAATACTTTAACTGAGATGTTATCACCATAACCTGTGAAGAACTCCTCCATGGCGGATTGCAGAAGAGAGATACCGGATCTCTAAAAGTTCCATGCGGAAAGATTTTCTGTTTCTTCACCTCTGCAGTGGTATGACTTTACTCATGTAGACGAGATGGGACTGGTTTGGAATTTAAAGAGCCATTCATATGAAACCAAGGCAGCATAAGAAAATCCCATTAGTGATATAGAAAAAAAAATAATTTGATATCAGTGTTTCTTAGTGAATCCAGAGAGCTGTATGCTAGCTTTTGATTTTTGAAGAAGCCCTATAATTAATAACTATTCAAAAGCAGCTCTGGGCTATGTTTTTAGCTAAGGAATTATCATCAGAAAAACTTATTAATAAGCTATAATTGTTACTCAGTGTACTTAAGATTTTTTTTATGGCTATATTTCAGAAAAGGTGTTATTCGTGTACTGTTTCATAATGACATTGTGATTTAAGAACAATTTTAAAGTTTTAATTAATCACCTAGGATTGGTCACCAAGACAATATAGTATTGTGTCATCTCTTTCATTAAACAGAAGTTAAAACTAAACATTCAAGATATTCAATCAAAAAACTGTGTGTCTTTGTGCAGATCTATTGTTCTTACCCCCAAGGTCATTGGTTTCTCTTCTGAAAATATTTTCAGGAAAGCAGAATTCCTGTAAGTAAGTTTTTGTTAAGAGAAACAGCCTTGAAATATACTTTTGAAAAGGTTTGGTTTTTTGTTTCTTTTAAATTTATTTGAACAAGTGCTCACATACACTGTTCATGCTTCTCATGGAATTCTCTTCTAGTGACCTCTAAATCCACAATATTCCTGAAAATTTATAATTAATGTTAACCCAAAAGTAATAAATGTCCTTCTCCCTTCTGTTTTCTTCTATAAAGGCACAATGTTTATTAAGTCCATTTTATTCAGGGCAGAGTCATTATATACTCTTTCAGAGATCAAAATTTGATTCAGATTTACTGTTTGTTTTTCTTTTTTCACAGTTGAAAATATACTATAGATAACATGGAAAAAAGGGGAAGTTAGTTGATGCCATTTAAGGATTCCTAATCTTTGTGTATGTGAGGGGTAGGGATTAGGGTTTGCGGGAAATTAAACTTGCACATTTAAAAAAAAAAATCAAACAAACTTGTATGTCATCGTTGCATGACAGTCAAATTAAACATGACTTGCCTGAGAGACTATAAAGTCCTATAAGTATCTCAGTTTCCTGTTTCATGTCAATTATATTGCTAGACATTTTTTCCATAGATCCTTGTAGCATCAGATTTTCATTTTTAATTACTATTTTGTTTGGTTTCTTTTTAATACCAGGAGCAATTCCAGCCAAGAACTCTGGCAAGAACAAAGCTGAGTTAATGAAGAAACTAGTGACAGAGAATCTCTGTTGCAAGGACCAACTTCTAGAATCAGTGATAAGTTATTATAACTAATTGGGATCACATGCTTGAAAGGGGCCATAAGACTGAAATTCAGAAACACTACTCTTGATGACTTTATGAAAGGAGAGTGTTAATGTTAGACCTTGGACAAATTCCATTTGATTACCTTTTACCTACTCAGAAATTGTGGAAATTTTACTAGATATGTTACACCAAATGCTAGGGCTCAACTCTTATGTTGTTCTGCAGAACTTCAACACAGTTGTTTGCAGAGCTTTCAAGGACAAAGGATTAAGAAGCAATATTTTTTATTTAAGAGGTGAAAATTGTTATTATGAATACCTATGTTCCAGTTATAAACTTGTGGACAAAGCTGATAGTTCAACATTAAGCCTCACAAAGCTTTTAAAATTTTGGATTAATTCCATGTGAAACCTTTAAGAATTTCCACTGCTAGACCAGAGACTTAGTCTCTAGATCAGAGACTAGCAACTAGGCATAGGTAAAACCAACAGCCATTGCAAGACAATGAATAGCAATATTGTGAGTTTTTTTTTTTTTCTTTATTAATAAGGGATATATATTTTGTTATTTTCATGTACCTTCAGTTTTTATTCCAAAGCAGAAATATTAATTATTCTTACTAATTGAAATCCTATTTTGCAGGTCTAGGAGATGTCAAGGGAAATCAAATAAAATTATCTAAGCTAATGGATGATTACTTGAAGTGTCACTGCATCACAACTATAAACTATTATTATTGAAAAAATACATAGTCCTGTAGAGGTGGGTTGGAGGAGTGCCAAAAAGTTGGCTATAGGGATGGAGCACTTCTGTGAGGAAAGGCTGAGAGAACTGTGGTTGTTCAGTCTGTAGGAGTCTCTGAGGGGATGTTATTGAAGCCCTTCTGTACTCAAATGGGGACTTTAAGAAAAATGAGGACAAACGTTTTTTCAGGGTGTTGCAGCAGGATGAGGGGTAATGGTTTTAAACTCAGAAGACACAGTTTAGATTCAATATGAGGAAATTTGGAAGGCTTTTTTTTTTACAAGGGTGTGATGAAATGCTATGACGTTGCACAGAGATGCTGTAGATATCCCATCCCTGGAAATATTCAAGGTCAAGCTGGATAGGACTTTGAGACACCTGCTGTTGTTGAAGATGTCCCCTTTCATTGCAGGGCAGTTGGGCTGGATGACCTTTAAAGGTCCATTCCAACCCAACCCATTCTATTATTGTGGGATTCCATGCATAAGTGCTCTGACTTCAAGGTGGAGGGAGCCCTGTACCTTCCTAGACTTACACAAATTTAATGAGCAGTTTAATAGGAATTCATGGTTTTAATTTATTTCTGTACATGAAGCTGCATGTGAATACTGAAGTGGAATAAATGAAACTGAATAAATTAAGGAATAAATGACCCATACAGCTCATTTAATAGACCAGTGGTTAGAGCACAAACCTTTTAGTTAAGAGACTTTCCTGCTCTTTCCCTTTGTGTCATTTAATTGCTTGTGAAAGATGGACTTCTCTGTTTCAGTTTTCTCATTGTCACAGTCAGGCTAGTGAAATTTGCTTTCCTCTCAGACATGCTATGAAACTTAAAAACAGTGACATGCACTGTAAAGAAGCCTTGGTACAACCACAAGTTCACTTGCAGTAACAACTATAAGATTGTGGTTTATAATTTTGTACCTATATTACTACTGTTTTATCCTTACTCTGACTACTCTTTCAGTGCTTTTGGGAATATATGAAGATGCTAACAATCTGCAGAGCTGTTATGACATGGCTTGTTGCTTCATTCTAAAGATTGTCCTACTCTTACTTGGCTCTGTAATGAGTAGAGGGGCAAACACCTCATGCTGGCAGAGCTGGAGCATTTAAACTGATATCCAGGAGGAGCATACACAACCAGACAGCTGTTGCTAAAATATCTGTCTGCTGTTGCAGTTGGCACTTCTTCTGCTCTTGCTGCTCCCAATCTGTGGCCCCCAAGGTCTGAGCGACACTGGGCTTGCCTAAGCCAGAAAAATGGAGCCAATTTCTGTAATGAGAAAATTGAAGTGCTATTGCAGAGGATTAGTACCCTCCTGCTGCTTACTGCAGAATGATGGGACCTTGGTGAAGGAAACATTGGTACAATGACACAGTATTAGTAAACACAGCAGCTTATGACTGCAAACAAAAACAATATTTTGGTATTTTGGCTAAGTGGCACGAGAATACTTTCAATATCTAATTAGATTACAGTTCAAATGCACCCACACTGAATTTGTGATGATATTAATCCAGCATCAGATAATATGAGCAATAGTCACCAGATGTTGCACTTTGAGAGATTAAACATTTTTTTTCTCCTTCCTAATAAAATGTCCTGCTGTCTTTGTGATTTTGCTGGCTGAAATGTGACATGCACCAAAAACTCATTATGTAAGAGCAGGGACGATAATCTGCCTTTCTACTGTCTCAAGAGAGATGTATGTCCAGCAGGCTAAAGAATAACATTATTTCTCGTTCTAGCTTTGTCACTCTTTCCCTCCAAATGTCTAAATAATCCAGAGAATGTGGATCAGCTTCAGGTACAAAAGTTAAATTACTTTGTGTGATCTTTTTTACCAAGCATGAGAGATTACACTTGATTTAGGAACTTTCTTGAAAGGACAGAGATTGAGACTTAAATTCTCATTCCAGGAAATGGAAAATGTAACTTTGTATCTTAGTGGAGTATTATGATTACAAAACTACTAAATGCACAGAATGTCTAGTCATACTTTATTCTGTTTTAGGTATGTTTTGAAATTAAAAAGAAAAAAAAAAATTCTTCCTAACTTTTACAGCAGGAAACGTAGTTTAATTTTATGGGAGGATCCAAAATATTTTACACTACGATTAGGAGGCACTCCTCTGCACCCCTGGTAAGTTGCTTGAGATAAGGAAGGAATAGGATTTATTTTTTCTTCAGGTCACATCCGTGTGTGATGTTTTTTCTGTCTCCTGCTTTATCCACCTTCTTTTTCCAGCAATTATACATCCCCACTCTGAAGCCACTAATTTTTTTGTGACTTTCTGACAAAACCTCTTCATTCCACTGGAAACTCTGGAGCTCTATGGGATCCAAAAACTTGCCAAGGCAGTGACTGAGTTTTAAGGCATAGACATCTTCACCTACATTGAAAGTTGTGCTAGCTTCGTCTGAGCTAGAGTTAAACATATGATGGGTCTGTGCTCTCCTGGAGGTGGCTGAACACCTGCCTGCCCATGGGAAGCAGTGACGTGATTCCTTGTTTTGCTTTGCTTGTCTGTGTGGCTTTTGCTTTTCCTATTAAACTGCCTTTATCTCAATCCACAAGTTTTCTATCATTTGCCTTTCTGATTCCCTCACAGATGCTGCTGGTGTGGGAGTGAGTAAGCAGATGTGTAGGGGTTGGCTGTGGCTGGGGTAAAACCACGACAGGGCACAGCAGCTGTAATCTCTGTCTTTAGCTGGTGGTTTAAACATTGCTCCTGGAGCTCCTGTTCCCTTTTGCTGACAGTAACTGCAGCCTTCAGCTACAGAACCCTGCAGTCAGCCACGCAAAATTAAGAGGAGTTAAACATGGACCTTCACTGCTGTAAAAGCTCTCTTAGGAAGTTTGTAGCTCAGCTGAAATGCAGCCTTTTCTGTCACAACAGTTTTCTCTTTTCTGGCGACTGATTCCATGAACAAACTGTTCACAACTCTTGAAGAGGAGTAGGAAGGTACATCAAAATATGGAAATATGTTGCAGGGTAAAGTATTGCAGTCAAGTGTTCAGAAATACCCTCATGCTTTTCACTGTCTAGATTTACCTGTACCTGCTGCATGCACGTGAGATTTTTTTGGCACTATACTATGTGTGTGAAGCACAAGCTGTTGTAGAAAGGTTTATTTAATGTGTAAATCCTTTGTAGCTGCCTTTTCCCTTATTGCCTTTCCAACCTGTTTAAGCTTTAACTGTAACACCCTGGCTTCTTACTATGTTAATCAATCTGTCAAAATCCTGTTTTCCAGTGTTTGATATCGTTAAAAGCAGAAACAAAGAAAATCATCTAGGCAAAGATGAAGAGTTAATATAAAGGGCTCCATTTCACATTTATAAGGTCTGTGTACCTTTTGCAAGGTTAAAAAAAAAAACAAAAAAAAAACCCCAAAAAAACAAAAAAAAAAAAAAAAACCAACCCACCAAAAAAAAAAAAAAAAAAACCAACCCACCAAAAAAAAAAAAAAAAAAACCAACCCACCAAAAAAAAAAAAAAAAAAACCAAAAAAAAAAAAAAAAAAACAAAAACACACACACACCAAAAAAAACCAAAACAAAAACTCCAGCAAGTATGCACTCAGACAGAGAATGGCTTCCATGTCTGTCACATGGGTGAACAGTGCTCCCATATCTCCCATATTTTAAAGGATGTTAGAGTACAATTTGATAGAAAAGCTAAATATAATTATAGAATTTGAAGTATCAACTGTTGAGCACAAGTTCCTAATCTGTAGAAAATTATCAACCCAAATTTTTATGGGCATTAACTTACAGCTTTATCTTTCAACCACATTTTCAGCAGTAAAGTAATTTGTTTTGTAAATCACCTCTGGAATGATACTATGGGAGATGTCTGAGGCTTGTACAATGTTTCCAAAATATACAAAGCAATAAAATCCAACTCAGCTTCCTGAATTTTACACATTTGGGGATTTGAGTGTCCAGTGAATGATTGTCTAGATGATGAAATGCTTTTAACTTGGGATTGAGCAGGTGAAAACATTTTCTCACAGTGAGATTCATTCACCATGAAAACTAGGTCAAACTGTCCACATTTGATGTAACTACAAATATATTTCAGACTCTATAAAAGCTGGGATTGAGAAAAAGAAAACAACAAATGAACAGAAAGAAAAAAAAAGCTCTCTGGTAGTGCATGAAGATAGAATTCTTTTGCTTTCTCTTGCTCCACACACTTTTAATTTTATATTTATTTAACAAAGAGACAGAGGCGTTCCATCATTCTGCCTGCTCACTCAATGCATGTGTTGTATTTCCAGTTTAACCTTTCTTTCAGAAAAGACATTAGTAGTCTGTCTTTTTCCATTTTAAGTAAGTAGGTACTATAGTGATTTGTAATTTTTAATGTATTTATTATATCCGTTGCCTTTTATTTCCTTCTCCGCAGTGGAGATCTTGACCCAGTTAAAGACAGGGGATGAATCTTTGACTTTTTGTAACATTTTGAAAAATGTGAATGGTCTTGCTTCAATGCAGCAGATATCCATGTTGGCACATGCACATGTTCACAATTTGCTTAAAACAGTAAAAAAAAACAAATGGGCTAAACATTTTTATTTGAAAATTAAATGAAGAAATACACAAATTATTTCCATAATTCAAAATCTATTTTTTATTTCTATAAGAAGATTTAAAAATCATTACATTATTAGAATAAGCTTGCTTCTGATGGGCATAAACTGATATTATATTTTCAGAGGGTAGCATTGCATGATATTTTATGGAAGGCACTTTTATTATATTTAGCATTTTGGAAGTATCACATATAACACAACTTCTGGACTATGTGAAAAGCCTAAAAAAGGTTTAATGTGAAGATTTTCAGATTTGCAATATCTGTTTTGGGGGATGGAGGTGGGGTGGGGTGTGCAAAACAGTCCATCTGCTCAAATTATGTAATACTTTTTCTTTAATACAAATATTACTTTTGCACTATGAACTGACCAGATTTGCCCTCTTTAGCTACCCTTTCTGTTTGGCTTTTTTTTCTATTTTACAGTCAAAAGCAGAAGCATTAACATCTGCAAAGCAGAGATTAGAATCATATATCATATTCATTTTTTTTTATTTTGAGTGCTGATATTTCCTCAAAAATCTCTCCCTTGTGATACATTGTATGGAGAAACTGACAAGTCTGCAGGCAGCAAACAACCTTGAAGCACTTTCACTGCTGTTCAGAAGTAATTAATGATAATGTCTCTACCCTCACCTTGCATGTTCACAGATACATATTTTTGCTCTCTTACTGTGGAGACATGGAGTACTTGTTCTAGAGAGATAATCATCCAGAAGGACATGGAGAATGTCATTTTGGGTCTGCTTCTTAAAGCAGTACAGTATTGAACATTTTATGGTTGCTTTATTTTTATGATTGCGATTTATATTCCCATGGGTTCAGTCCTAACTAGAAAGAAAGGAATCTCTTGTGTTGCATGAAGATAGTGGTTATGTAACTGACTTTTTTAGAAATTAGAAGCCTTAAAGTGTCATTAAATTGAAGAATAAGAATAAGTGTGACATGTCACATGGATTTGATTAAAATGTTATGATTTCTTTTCAAAGGACTTTTGGACAAGAACTTTGAGAAGTTTTTTCACAGTTGTTGAGTGTTGACAATAAATGAGGTAATTGGCCTACTCAGCTATTGGTCAACTCCAAAGTGAGTTTGGCCACATTAAACACCACTGATTTGATAATTGGTTTGTTGT